>JABSMS010032109.1:0-26041 GCA_018902275.1 Aleiodes sp. PSUC_FEM 10030003
TATTTTATATATATATTTCGCTACGCCCGTGTGACCACTTTTCAAATCCAACAATGGTCATTTTCTTCCTTACCAGCTTATGCTAAAAATATTGTTGAGCCTGCCAGTACTGCGAATTTGGCAACATGTACAGTTTCTTACAGCGTTAGGCGCTAAGTAACTGTACATGTCGCCATGTTGGCAGTACTGGCAGTGAATTGCGGAACACTTCGGGGATAGCACCACGGAGAACACGGTCCTTGCTTGAGAAAAACACAAATTCCCGCGCAAAATTACTGTAGACTGTATTCCTAAAGGCTTGGAGACAAGCTAAGTATTCATAATATTGTATTTTGTGTCAAGTAGTCAAAAATAGATAAGCAAAAATGGATACAGACCAGAGAATTAAGGATATGGAACGAGAATATCTTGATTTTCTTGATGATGGGGTAATTATTTTCATCAGATTTCAATAATGTTTACTCTGTATGCCATAACCCTAATTTTGGTTTGTTTAATTTTCTCAATCAGGAAGATCAAGGAATTTATTTGAATCTCGTTAAAAATATGATTGATGAAAATAAATATCGTTTGTATGTTAACATCAACGATTTGAGGAAAAAAAATCCAACCAGAGCCAGCAAGTAAGTTAGGTTATTCGGCCAAAAAGCAACAGGTTCATCATTTTAATAGTGATAATGTTGAGCCGAGTTTTTCTGAAAGATGAGATCTCAGAGACGTTAAGATATGTTCATAATTATCTTATAGCTTTTTTGTTTGTTTTTACCTTATTTATAGCTGTGAAGTTTTCCAACAATAACTTTCCCATCAAAATCACTCCATCTCACTTACATTGCATCGTAATCTAAAAAAACTAATTTTAATATGAAATGGGCTTGTCCTATTTTTTACATTTTACTTTCATTTTTTATTTCGAAATAATATTAAGAGCATTCATCGGTTTCAGTCTTCTCTCCAATTCTTTCGAAGAGCATATGGCATTTCAAAATGCTCTGAAGCAGTTTGTTGCAACAGTTGACACGGATTACACTAAGGGAAGTCCCGATTTTTACATTGGATTCGAAGGAAGTTTTGGTAATCGACATGTTACACCAAGGACACTCACCTCAAGATACTTGGGAAACTTAGTTTGTGTTGAAGGAATCGTGACTAAATGTAACGACATATGTTTTGGAATATGAATTAAGAAATAACAGTACTCAAAATAAACAAAGTGCGTATTATATCATATCGAATTTATAGGTTCATTGGTTCGTCCAAAGATCGTTCGGAGTGTACACTTTTGTCCAGCAACACAAACTGTAATGGAGCGAGCCTACACAGATCTTACTTCATTCGATGCTTTTCCAACCTCTGCAGTTTATCCGACTCAAGACATTGATGGGAATCCATTGGAGACTGAATTCGGTCTTTCAACATTCAAAGATCATCAAACCTTATCAATTCAAGAAATGCCAGAGAAGGCACCAGCTGGACAGCTTCCTCGTAGTGTCGATATCATTTGCGACAATGACCTTGTGGATCTTTGTAAACCTGGTGATCGTGTTCAAGTGGTTGGCAATTTTAGATGTTTACCGGGAAAACAAAATGGCTACACAAATGGTACATTCAGGACAATATTAATTGCTAACAGTATAACGCAACTGAGTAAGGAAGCAACTCTGTCCATTTCCCATGAGGACGTTGCCATGTGCAAGAAATTGGCAAAATCCAATTCACGAAAAAATATTTTTGAACTCTTGAGCCAATCATTAGCTCCATCAATTCATGGTCACGAATACATAAAGAAGGCAATTTTGTGTTTACTTCTGGGAGGAGTGGAGAAGGTTCTCCCAAACGGCACAAGACTGAGAGGAGACATAAATATCCTCTTGATAGGGGATCCCTCAGTGGCAAAATCACAATTACTTCGATATGTTCTCTGCACGGCTCCGCGGGCTATTCCAACAACTGGGAGAGGATCTTCAGGTGTTGGTTTAACTGCAGCGGTTACTGTAGATCAAGAAACTGGAGAGAGGCGTTTGGAAGCTGGTGCTATGGTATTGGCAGACCGTGGAGTCATATGCATTGATGAATTCGATAAAATGTCTGACATTGATCGTACAGCGATCCACGAAGTCATGGAACAAGGGAGAGTTACAATAGCAAAGGCAGGAATTCATGCAAGTTTAAACGCTAGATGTTCAGTTTTAGCAGCAGCAAATCCAGTTTATGGTAGATATGATCAGTACAAAACTCCGATGGAGAATATTGGTCTTCAGGATTCTCTGCTGTCTCGTTTTGATCTTTTATTCGTTATGCTGGATTTGGTAGATCCAGATCAGGACCACATCATCAGTGATCACGTTGTGAGAATGCACAGATACAGAAATCCAACAGAACAAGATGGAGAAGCACTTCCATTAAATAGTAATGCTGATATTTTGAGTACAATAAATTTGGAAGCTGAAGAAAGTGAGCAAAATGAAAAACAAACTTATGAAAAATATGATCCTCTTCTTCATGGAAAATCTCGAGCAAAAACTGAACAAATATTGAGTGTAAGATTCATGAGGAAGTACATTCACATTGCCAGATGTATGAAGCCAAAATTAACTGAGGAAACGAGCCAAAAAATTGCCGCAGAATATTCCAGATTACGATCTGAAGAGAGTGTACAATCAGATGTTGCAAGAACACAACCAGTGACCGCTAGAACTCTAGAAACGTTGATTCGATTATCAACAGCTCATGCTAAAGCGAGATTATCAAAAACTGTAACAGTACAGGATGCCGATGCTGCAATTGAATTAGTACAATTTGCATACTTCAAACGTGTGTTGGAGAAAGAGAAAAAGAAAAGGAGAAGAAAGGAGAGTGATGGAGCTAGTACTGATGAAGAGACTCAGGATGAAAATAGAAAAAAGAAAAAATCAAGAAGAGGAAGTGTTTCTACTGGAGATGATCCTTACGAGTATGAGAGTGATGATGATTCTCATGTTGATGATGCTGTCAAAAAAGTAACGAGATCCCAAACAATTGCTGAGGAAACTGCGAGTCAGGTTGAAACAGAATCTATGGAAGTTGAATCTGAACGACCAACAATTAGTGAAGAAAGATTTAAACTCTTTAGAACGACTCTACACAAATTATTCCAACAGCAAAGAGCCCAGTCTCTTCCAGTTGAGAAAGTTAAAGAGTTTTTGAATAAAGAGCATAGTCCAGCTTTTACTAGTGGTGAAGTAAGTGCTGCTATTCATAAAATGACAGAGGCCAATCAATTGATGCTCGCTGACGACCAGGTTTTCCTGATTTAAGGCTTTTTTAAAACTTTCATATTTATATTCTCGTATCGTATTCAGATAATGTTTTTCATCAATCATATTTCTACATTTTTTAAAACTGAAATATAATGAATGGTTTTTTTCATCTTTAAAATAAAGAAAACGGAATTTATTATTCGATCTAATAACATTTATTAGCTCTATTATATAATACAACACAATGGCACATAAACTAGGCAACAATTATTCAACATTTATCACGTTTAACGTAAAACGTTATGATAGTTTATACCGTCTAAATTGTTTTATTTTCTTTCAATTCTTCATGTAAATAGTTATATAAAATCAACCCATATTGTGACAGTGTATATTGTCGACCAAAGAGTGATCTTCCTAAGTCAACTCGAAGTTGAAATTTACATTTTATTGCATAAAAGCTGAATATTTCCGAAGATCACACTTTGGCCAGTGGGACGATACATATATCCACCCAGCTATACAATTCACTTTTCAATTGTTCTCTGAATTAACATCTAGGCTTGAATCACAACTGTTGATTCCATTTCCATTCGGTTGTCTCTACAAAACTTTATGTACACTCTATTGTCCTTTCGATTGCATTCAATAATAATAACTTTTTGGATATTTCGATATCACCTATAATTCAATATACATACCAAAACACAATTGCGAATTGGCCTCATAAAAAATATACCGTTTCATCCAGTGAAACTCAAAGGAAATACTCGAGGTTTCTTAATTTTTCTATCTTTTTTTTCTAAATATTCTTTATAATTTCATATTTCCTTATGGAAGGTTTTTTTTCTCAATAGAACACGTCATTCTCTTTATTACATCTCTTAAAATACATAACGTTCTGATAATCTACGCTCAAAAAACAACCATCACGATACGCAATTCTTCAACAATAATGAAATCCCAGTAGCTAGCGATTTGTAATTATAAATGTTTTTTTTTTCTTTATTTACCTGCTGCCCAACATCACAGAGCCCATCACTCTCCCGTTTCTTCTTTACATCTTTCCTTTCAATATTCTCTATTTTTCTTTTGGGGTTAAAAAAAATTGGGGAATAATAAAACTATTTAGACCCATTATTTCTGTCACTTTCCGTTAGACATTCTTCATTAAATATCGTAGAAAATCTAAACATCATTCAGTCTGTAACATACATTATAACGTCTAATTGACTTAACTTAAATGTTTTCAGTGTTGGAATTCTTAATTACTTATTAATAGGAGCCGGATCCTTTTCCATTGCTAAAATGACTTCGTCGAAGCGTATCCTGCGCTCGTTGTACTAACAGTTGCCCTTACATATTTTGCCTTTTCTTCCTCGAAAAACGAACTCTGACAATAGTTCAAAACTTAAGAGTATCATCTGTGCAGTAATAGGAGAAGGGGGGGGGGGTCTGATTGTAACAGACCAGTCGTAAAAAATCTAATCTATATCTTTACGTAAAAATTTCAACATACCTCTCATTAAAATTGATTTATTCAATTTATTCACTCATTCATCGAGCAGTCTCTACTATCAGGCCATATTTATGTTTATTCTTTTGGTAGATTGAGCTCAATCGTATCATTACAAAATTTTTGTTTTATTATTAGTCATAGCAATTGAATGTAGAATTCACTGATAAAGAGTTATGTTTTCGATTCAAGTGATTAGGCACCCAGAAACACGACAATACAATTTGCTCAATGATAATTGGAAACTTATTTTTTTTTACAGAATAAAAAAGTCTGGTGTGCGTTTTCTGCCTCCCAATCGTTACACATCTTCTTAGTGAAGAGATTATCTTTGGGGCGTACCCGAAGTGTGGCTATCAAACGAGGAGAGTAACTGCGCGCTTGTTTTTTTTTTGTTCGATTGCATGAATATCTGTCAAGAGTCTGCTTTTCACAGCGGACTGGGCCCGATATTTATTTCCGTTTTTTATTATTCTAAGTTATCCAACAGGATAACGTAACTATTCAAGAATCTTTAACTCACCAATATTATTGCTACCTTTCAAAATTCATCTTCACTTGATTCACTGCTATAGGCTAATTGCTCTCGCCACCAATCACGTACTTCTAACATTACACTTGAAACTTTTGGCGTTGTTATTTTCGTGGTCGATAATTCACGAGGCTGTTTGCTAGGCTCTGCTCCTTCCGTTAGATAAGGCAAATTATTTTTGGCCAAGGCTGAAAAGAAAAATCTATCAATAAATAAATCAAAAAAATTATTTTTTTCATAAAAACTTATTTTCAACTATTTTGTAGCTACTTTTATAGAAAAAATACAAACGTGCTGGCCGACTACTACGCTTCTTAGAGGCAGTAATTTTTTCTTTTTCACTGCGGACGGAGGCAGGATCTGACAGTGTTGGGGCTAAATACTTTCTTCCTGAACTGCTACCAATACTATCTGACCTTGGCAGTACAACTGGTTTTTTCCCTCGATTCCTCAGTCCATCAGTGTCTTTAGTTTCAGTTTCTTCCTCCCGATCTATACTACACTCTTTGCTCTTTTCCTCGGGATGATCCTGAACAGTTGCTGTTAAATCATTCGTTGCCCTGAGACCCGCAATTAAACTGTTTTGTTGCTTCTAGAATTACAGCAAAATAAATGTAGTTCTTCAAATGATTAATGGACAGGGCGGAGACGTTGGTTTTCCGGCCCTATTAATAGATAAAACATATTGAAGCGCTTATATATACCCCAGTAGCACGAATTTTCTTCAAACATCCTTCTAACCATGTTCGGATTGTTTGTTTAGCTACTTCCTCTTCGATTATGTATTCAAATTCTTCTCGAGCTAACAATTCTTCAAGCTGCAATGCTTTTCGAATATCCACTGAGCGATAGGATAACATGCTGCACAAAATTATTAGTTCATAAATAATAGAAAACATTTTTTTTACGTAACTCAAGCGAAAAAACTCACTTGATGACATCATGAAACGTTACATCTTCTCCATTGTGCAACCTCTCAAGTTCATAGCACATGTATTTAAAAAGTAGTCGATCCTTTTGTGGATCAGTCTCCAATCTTCCTTTGAGCAACCGTAGAATAAATTTCACCTGCAACGTACTATCGTATCATTACATGTCAACAAAAAATTATCTCTGCTATCAATCTGATTATCAAAACATGTTGAAAAATACCCTTCTAACTGGAATCACCCCCCGTTGATGAATATCTACGACATTCCATGTATTCTGAAAATTTCTGATATCAGCATATGACAGCAGCGCGTCCTCTTCGTTTGAGTAAAAGAGTGAAAAGTTCTCCATGATGATAGCTATGATATTGAGTAAAATGATTTATTACATTATTATGTAAAAGGGATAAAATTGGGAATAATTCAAATGAATAATAGGATTGGATTGCAAAGATTTTCCTCTCAAGTCATAACGAAGTTGATAACTATTTAAAATGTAATAATGTTTTTGTTCTTCAATAAATTACCGTATCTGGTTATTTCTACAATCAAAATAAATCTATCAATTACCTACCCACTAGTAAATTCAACACGATGTACGTGATGATGACATAGAAAGTGCAGAAATAAAATAATGATGCATGAAAATTCCCGCAGTCAGTTTCCCAATAATTTGGAGCAGGTGTACAGTAGGGCGGTTGAATCATACAATCGTGCATAATTTTATTCCAGTCTTCGCCAGTAACAATTCTAAATAGCATAGCAACACCAGTAACTGGCGATTCAAAATTTGCTCTTCTTCCAATTCCCTCCCCATACTTGACAGTACCGAAGACAATTGTTCCAGCTAGTGCATAAAAGAAAACAAGAAGAAACATTCCAAAGATTATGAAAAAACTCTTGCACACTGATACTCCAACAGTTAACATGAGCATCTTCAGTGTTGTGTGTTTTCCTGTTATCGTAAAAAATCGGAGAATTACTGACATATATCCAATAGAATAGGACAATTCATTCTTCATTGTACAGTGCATCACTATCCAGACAACACCAACAACTGTTACGAGAAGATCGTATCTGTTTCTTCTGGATTGCCAGTATCCTCGTGGGGTGAATGCTATGTTCTTCATTATAACTTCACCGACAAAAACTAAAACCATCATCATCGATACGGTTGCCAAAGACTCAGCATACGATGCTCCACTGACCCACTGAAAATAAATCAAATGAAGATACAGCTTTTATTTTAGTATTAAAGGGCTGAAGGAGAATGAGGTCGTAAATCTAATGTAGACTATTTTGAAAATATCTACAAAGCAATGGTTCAGGAGAATTTATTAGGGTTTTTTGTTGTAGTTTTGTATTGTTGCAATAATAATTTTTTTAATAAAAATGGCTCCTTCACGTATGAAAATTTCGACCAGAATCTTATAGAAAAATCGTTATAGGAAACTTTTCATAAAAGATTGGAACGATTCTTATAAGAATTTCCCAATTTCTCATAAGAATGGTTCCAATCTTTTATGAAATAATTCCTATAACGATTTTCTTATAGAGATTTTCATACGTGTAATGGTAAAAAGACAAATGCATATATAATCAGATGTAAAACAAAATACCTTTTTTGTAACATCAATGGAAATAAATTCTATTCTATTCTACTGTCAACAATCTGCTCTAGATGGATGGAGTTTGCGTAATGGCTGTCGCAGTGATACCACTGAATTCGGCTATGTCGTGTCTGTACAAAGATCAAATCATCATTGGTGCAGTGGAACTATCATAGATGAAAGGCATATTCTTACGGCAGGGCATGCTGTCGCTGGTATTAGCAGTTGCGAGTTGTCGGTAGTCGTTGGATTGGGCGTGGTAAGATACCCGTGGTTTAGACCGATTCCAGTCGGAAATGTTTACGTTCACCATTGCTTTAAGGAAGTGGAAGCTGAATACTGGGAATATGATGTTGCACTCTTGAGGGTAGATGTTAACCACTTATTTGCATATTCAAAAATGAAAAAAAATATTCAAATTCTGTCATTGATGACGTTAGCTCACAGAAAGCTTGACCTGGAGCTCCACTGTTGTACCAGTTTCACTCACGGACAAAAAGTTTGATACACATATGTGCTTTAATTGCATAGTGATTTCATGGTATTATCCTCAAGAAGACGTGAAAAACATGGTAGCCTTGATGACGGAATATGTGAAAGATATTGACGATCAAGGTTGTCATAATTACGGTATAAGTGTTCTACCGAATCAGAGATGCTTTGTTGATATTTTCGAAACAGACTTCATGAGCTTAGTAAGACCTATCATCCGTAGATATATATTCAGGGCCATGACGTTGGTGTATCTGTGAAAGTTTACCTACAAGTGCTCATGAAATTTCGCCTAGAAGTACCAATCAAGGTTCTTCTACAAGTGCCCGTAAAAATTCATACTCTCCAAATTATTAATAAAATTAAACCCAACTTATTCATCAATTTGACATCTGTAAACAGTCTAAAAGGTGATGACGTACAGCTAGCTTCAACCTAGAAAAAACCATGCACTAACGTCACGGCCCTAATTATATTGTTTACGAAGGAAATTATTTCTATTGCATCACTATTTATTTTTAGGAAGATGTTGGTAGTCCAATAGTTTGTGGAAACGTCATGGTTGGAATGATTATTAAAGAAGGGCACCAAGGACTAGTGGGCTGTCCCTCCACGTTTCTGTCTGTATTACCCTATTCAGATTTCATTGCAGAGATTATCAATGGTGAATTTTTATCCTCTCTAATTATTCAAGATTTTAAATTTAATGAATTTTAGATGGTAAAACTGCTGTTCGCATGGAGGATTTCCCGTATATTGTATCATTGTGGGATTTCAATAAATACGCATGTGGGGGATTTATTATGGATGCTACTCTGATCATCACTGCCGCACATTGTCTTCGGGGTAAAAACAAAAATCATTTCAAAGTAGCTGTCGGAACGACTGTGGTATCCTTATCAGATTTTTCAGTACGGTGGTTCGCAATTGATAGTATTCGATATCATGCGCATTTTAAAGTTATTCGTAATTGGCATAATACGTCGATTGATCATATTGAAAACGACATTGCTATTGTAAAGGCAAGTCTCACTAGATAAAAATTAACCAATTGAAATATGAGTTCTTTCATAACTATATTGGAATTAGCTCACAGAACCTATATTATGGAGTCCCACTACTAGGAAAGTTGATATTCAAGATATCGAAAATATTTTAACGCCATTCTGCACGGTTCTTAATTGGAAACATGAAACTGATTATGATGGCAACGGATTGATTAAATTAGAGGCTTCTACTGCGGAGGTATTGGATGATAGAAGCCGTAGGATACTGAACGTGTTGCTTGGGAAATCACAGTTCAGTGCTATACATCCCGGCAAATCAATTCTTACATATCCTGTAAGGCTCATCAAGATCAATTTTTTTTCTATGTCGATTAAAAAAAAATCATGCATTGGTTTATGAAAGCATCCTTAATACTTATTTGCAGGGTGACATCGGCAATCCTTTGGTATGTGGAGGATTCGTAGTTGGGATTGTTGTTGAGCCTGAACCAACAGATGCCTCCATGTCTCCTGCAGTCACAATCTTCCTACGATTACGAGAGTACAAAAGATTTCTAATGAATTCCATCAAAAAATTTTGAATCTCTTCAATATATCATCCTCATTGATTTCATCATGGATTTGAAATTCGAAAATGAACGTGTAACTTCTATTCGGTTATTGAATGAGAATAGATCTATGCCACTTTATTCAGTTAAAAATAAAAAAAGCTAATGAATTTCAATGAATATATTAGAGTTGATATTTTTTTCAGTGCAGGAATATCATTATTTTAGCTACGGACAATGTCATCATATTCGAAGCCTTCTCCTTTACTATTCTACACTGAAAAAAAAGAGAGCTATAGTTAACTGTAAGAGATGCGTGATTTCCGCATCTAAGGGAAACCCATTTTAGGTGATGATAGATGCAGGATTCTCGCATTCTCTTTTGCGCTCTATTTTGATAGTAATAGAATGCGAAATTAGGTTTCTCGCTGAAACTGAATTCTGGCAGCTGTAAAAAAAGGGCGTGGTAACCTGCTGGTAAGAGCGAATGGGGCTACATTTCACGCCTATTTACACATATGCTTTTACAGTTGTTGGCGTTAGCACTGATAGACACGTGACGCCAACCGATTCTATCTTACTCTTATAAAGTCCACAAAATAGTGCTTATCACTTCCAGTTCCACTCATACACTGAGAGAAAAAACGAAATTTTGTCAAGAATGGTTTCAGTTGAAAAAATTATCAAAGAATAAGTTCCTTGGATTGAAAAAGTTTCAATTTAAACTTAACATATTCATCTAACAGTAAGATAAATATCTTAAGTCTTAGTTAATTTAAATTCGAGAAATTTCTGAGTCGATAATTCTTTACTTAAAAGTTTCTTGACAAAATTTCGTTTTTTTCTCTTAATTATGGTCTTTTTCCAACTAAGCGCTCAATAAATCACTTTATTTCGACTACTTTCCTTCGAAAACATTAATTATCATTAGCTATTTCTGTTAAAAATTACCGTTTAAGGGTGGTAATTAAACACGAATGATATTTAAGTGTATGAACATTCATTTTCATTTATACAACAAAAACACTTTTCTAACCAACTACAATATTCGTTCAAATTAAAATTCCTTCTATCTTAAATTTGCTCGAACATTTGTTTTCTTAGAATCAGTGAAGCTTTTTCTTTGAGATAAGAAATTATTTTTCCTCTAAAATTGTTACATTTGGTCATAATTTTTTTGTCATGAACAAAATTCCGAAACGTCTTTCAATTAAATTCGAAATGAATTCAACATTCGTTATTTAGGTAATAGGATTTTTACCAGCACTATGAACACATTATCTTAATTCCATGTTTTCTATGTCCACATGATTGTATAAAATTGAAGTCCACGTCAGCTAGGTGAAGAGCACTTGGCATAAAATTCGTAGTAATAGTCTCGAAATAGACGAGAGGTGTTGAAGACACTCTTTGAAGAAGTTCATGATGATTCATTCCTTACTGATTACTATTCTGACACTCCATGGTAAAAGTCATCAAATAAAAGACATTTGATTCAATATTCATTAGAATTATTAATAGTTTTTTTTAAATAATATATTAAAGGCGTACACAGTGTGAAAAATGGACAACACGCTGATGAGAGTGAATTTCCGTATGTTGTTTCTATACAACATCTTTTGATCCATTTGTGCAGTGGAACTATCATTGATGAAAATCATATTCTTACTACTGGACATCCCGTTGCTTTTCAAATTGCTTCTGAATTGTTAGTAGCGGTTGGAATGGTTAGGGTGAGATATCCCTGGTTCAAAGGGTTTTCGGTGCAGAATATTTACTTTCATCCTGATTTTATACCAATATTCCCTGCAACGGGAATGGACAATTCTTACTGGGAAAATGACATTGCGATCTTAAAGGCAAGTTATCCATTGTATTTTGCATATTTTGAGGTCGATAGGTCTTACGAGAGAGGTTTTCTGAAATTAAGCGTGATGCACCGCGACATGCTGTCAGAAGACATATGACCTTGACTTCAAAACCTAACGAAAGTCTAGAATCATATTTAAAAATTGAATCTAGAAGGTTATTCTTCTGGAACGTTCTGGAACAATATTGTAGATCTACCAGGGTGAGAATTTCGGGCCAGAATGACGGACAGGATCTTACAAGTTTGGCAAAACAAATCCATAGTTAAACCATTGCCGCGAGCATAGATCCGCGGCAAATATCCTGGGGGTTTCCTTTTAGTTATCAAAAGTTATAACATTTTTATTTCTAAATGCCATAATAATAATTTTTTAAATTCCTTTGATCAGCTTACTGAGAGCCTAGTGTGGAGTTCTACCATAGCACCAGTTTCACTCAGTAAAGATGTGATTGAATCATATCGTTGTTTTGAATGTGTATTGATTTCATGGAATTATTATGAGGCAAATCCAAATTCCTTGATCTTGTTATGGAATGCTGCACAAATTGTGGAAAATGACAGGTGTATTCAATGGGGCCTACAAGTTCTAACAAATCAACTATGTGTTATTGATTTTTCTGAAACAGCTGTCATAGGGCCCGTAAGAAAAATCATTTATAGACATTCTCCGGGAAAGTATTGTGTAGAATAATTTAGTTATCATTCCTTCATAGGAAGATCTTGGTAGTCCGATTATTTGCGGAGATTGGATGATTGGATTCCTCGTTGAAGAAGGGCGGAGAAGAGTAGCAGAAAGTCCTTCAACTTTCCTATCCACCTTTAGCTATTCTGAATTCATTGCTGACATAGTTAATGGTAAACTTCAATTCTCATCATTAAGATAAACACTTTACATAATCAGATATAAATGTTTCGACAATCTTAGCATTGCAGCTCAAACAGACCAAATGCACTGATCGTAAAATCTGTTTTATTGCTAGATGGTAAAATGGACGTTGACCAAGAAGAGTTCCCGTACATTGCTTCACTTTGGTATCGCGAGAAATATATATGTGGCGGATCAGTTATAGATGCCGATCACGTTCTCACTGCAGGACACTGCATTGAACAGATTCAGGTAACTTCCACGATGACTGCTCTCAAAATAGCTGTTGGAAGCAGTGAAGTATCGCAATACGACGAGACGATACTATGGTTCGCTGTTAGTGATATTGAGCTTTATCCTCTTTATAAACACAATTATGATCTTAGTGGCCGAATAATCAGTAGAGATCACGATATTGCTATTATAACGGCAAGTATTTTACTAAATTGCTATCAATGAAATTCTAGAAAATTTCTATTATTTTCGAATAATTTCCCAAATTGAAAAATCAATTGGTGTCTAACAATATGAACAAGTATTTCATTTCAATATTAGCTGAAAAACACTTTGCAATGGAGTTCAGACATCGGCACACTTCGATTGGCAAATTCAGATGATTTTTCTACTGAGCAACGGTGTCAGGTACTTCATTGGGAACGAGAAGGCAGGGAAGCTCATAGGGAAGTCAGGAAACTAAAGAAGTCACCTGCAATATTAATTACCAACCCGACAGTGAATTTGAATCTTAGATTGTGGCAATTTTCAGCGAAGAATCCATACGATATACAAACTGCAGATCATGTAAGATAAATTCAAACTTGATTTTCTTTTCGAATACATTCTTCATTTATACATCTATTCTTATATTCATCTGTTTACTACGTTTTTTTAGACAGACTGTGGTAATGCTATCGTATGTGGAGGCCATCCACTTGGTATCATGGTCCAAGCAAATTCAAATAATGCAAAGACGCAATCTAAAGAAATGATCTTTCTCCACATACGTCCATATGCCAGTTCCGGATTTTTACATCTAAATTGATATGTATCTTCCAGTTACTTTTCAAAAGGAAAGAAGAACACGAAAATAAGTTCCCATGTGATATTCATGTAAACGCATGATGAAAAGTAAAAAAATTATCTGCATCCATAATTTTTCGAGTTATTTATCAACGATTATCAATGTGTGATATTTTGTTGGGAATTCAGTAGATTCTTTGTGTTTAAAGAGTTAACCAGCTTCAAATTCGCTGGATGGTAACAGCGCCTGAAGCCAAATTTCACACCTGCTCACTCATACTTTCTCACATTGGCGCCGATGAACTCTATCTTCGTCTTACAAAGTCTACAAAATAGTGCTTATCATTTTCAGGTTTGCTCATAGGTTTGCTCATCAGTTTGAATGATTATTAATTGATTGGTTTTTCTTCCGACATTGACGGCTCAGCGAACTATCATTTAGCCTGCTCTGAATTGAGCCAAATATTTTTTTGAAATGTCGATTTTATTGAACAATCAAGAACTTTGATAATTGTTAACGATTTTTATTCAAGATTCCCAGTTAATTTTGCTAATTAAGAACGAATGATATTGAAGTGTCAACATTCATTATCATTTTTTCTGCAAAGCTACGTTCCTAAGCGATCGAAAAATTCCTAGAAGTTGAAATTTTAATTTTAATTTTAATCTTGCTCGAACAGATGTTTTTTTAAGAATTAATTGAAACTCTTTGTCTGGAAGATAAGAAGAAATAATCCTCCTTCTGAAATTAGCACAGTCACTAATAATCTTTTTGTCGAAAAATATATTGTTCATTGGCTATTTAGATATCAGACCACATTGTCTCGATCCTATAATTCCTATGCCCACATAGCTAAACCAAATGAAAGTACATGTCACCTACGTGAAAAAGAAATTGGGATAGAATACGCAATAGTCTTGCAATAGTAGATACGTGTTGAAGATACTCCTTGAATAAGTTCATGATGATTCATTCCTTACTGATTACTATGCTGACACTGCGTGGTAAATTCATCAAAAGACATTTGATTCAATATTCATTAGAATAATTAATAAAATTACTTCAACAATCTATTCAAGGCGTCAGCAGTATGAAGGATGGACATCAGAGTGCTTTGGGTGAATATCCATATGTTGTTACTATACAGTTCCTTCAGACTCATTTATGCAGTGGAACTATCATTGATGAGAATCACATTCTTACTATTGGACACCCTATTGCTTTTAATACTGCTTCTGAGCTGGTAGTAATGGCTGGAATGATCGTGGTGAGATATCCGTGGTTCAGAGGGACATCAGTAAAGAATATTTTCTTTCATCCTGATTTTTTACCGAAATTTCCTGAAACGGGAACGAACGTTTTTCACTGGGACAATGACATTGCGATCTTGAGGGCAAGTTATCCATTATACTTTACATTCATTTCAAATTATGAAAAAGTACTATAAAGTTTTCATTTACAACATCAGCTCGCCGAAAGTCTACCGTGGATTCCTGGAATAGCACCAGTTTCATTCAGTGGCAATGAGGTTGAGTCATATCGTTGTTTCGACTGTGCAGTAATTTCGTGGAATTATTGTGATGGAAATCCAAAGTGCGTCCTCTCGTTATGGGATTACGTACGAATTATAGAAAACGACACATGTCTTCAATGGGGCATCAAAGTTCTAACAAATCAACAATGTTTTGTTGATTTTTTCGAAACTGCTCTCATAGGACCTGTAGGAAGTATTATTTATAGAATTGCCCCGAAAAGAATTGTCGAAAATTATTAAATTATTATTCACTTCTAGGAAGATCTTGGCAGTCCAATTGTTTGCGGAGACTGGATGATAGGATTCATTGTTGAACAAGGACGGACAGGAATAGCAGGAAATCCCTCAATTTTCCTATCTACACTCAACTACTTAGGATTCATCGCTGAAATAATTAATGGTAAACTTCAATTCTCATTATTGATATCAATTCGCTACATGATTACTGGGGACTAATTGGATGCAGAAGATTTAGAATGAGCAGATTTCATTTCTTTCATTTCTAGATGGTCATTTGGATGTGAAGCCATACGAGTTTCCATATGTTGTTTCTATTTGGTATTCCAAGAAATATGTGTGTGCTGGATGTATTATAGATGCTTATCGGGTTGTCACTGCAGCACACTGTGTTCGAGGGCATCGGGGCTATCTCCCGAAATATGATTTCAAGATTTCTGTTGGACGCACTGAAGTATCGCTATTCGACGAGACAATACAGTGGTTTGAGATTAGCGAAATGCGGGTTCATCAGCGTTATACACTTCATCGTCGCCGTCCTGCCTTAGATTCGTTGATCGATCATGATATTGCTATTCTAACGGCAAGTATTTTAATGAATTAGAATCAATTAACCCGTTAGGTATGGGACTGTGAGCTCGTCAATCGAACCAGCATCCGGGCGTCTAGTGTTTGCTACAGCGTTGGAACGTTAGATATACACTGACCTTTTTTCATGATATAAATAAAAAAATAATAAAAAATTTAATGCTATCTGTTAGAGACATATTCCGGCTATTAGAAAAGAGAAAAATGGAGCTCTTCTGAAAATACTACCTCGATAAGAGACGTCTAAACATTCGCTATGTGTAATTCTAAAAAAAGTCATAGTTTTGTTTTCTCAAGAATTTACAAAGATAAAGACAATTTTAAAATACATAATAGAGCTCGAATAAAAGCTCCAATTTTTTCAAGGATTTTTTTTTAATACTCTTTACATGTTGTTTCATAATACTAAGATTGATTTAACGAACCAACATCACCTGTAGCGCGTAAGAAAATTCTCGAAAATGGGCCTTTTCTTTTGTCGAATTAACCTTACCCTTCCCCACCATTAAATACTGATAATTTCCATTATTCTCAAATCATTTCGTCTATGAAAAAGCAATTGCTGTTCAAAAGTCTTCAAAAGTATTTCATTTTAATATCAGCTGACGAAACCTATACTATGGACTCCAACTATTACCCCACTCCAGTTGGCAGATCATGAGAATTTTTCCACTGAACAATATTGTGAGGTACTACATTGGAAAGAAGAAACCAAAGCAGAAAATGGGGAATTGAGGAAATTGCAGAAGTCTACTGCAATATTAATTGACAGCTCAAAACGCGAGGCATATCTTAGAGAATTGCAATTCGCAGCAAGAAATATACATGATATGCATACTGCAGATCGTGTAAGATGAATTCGAATTAGATTTTTCATTAAAATAGATTCTCCATTCATGCATATATTTTTACATTTTAGGAAGACAGTGGTAGTCCAATCGTTTGCGGAGGTTATCCAGTTGGTATTATGGTCAGAATTGATTCACCCAATGTAAATTGGCATTTTGAACGAATGATTTTTCTTCACCTACGTTCATATTACGATTTGGGATTCTTCAATGAAAATTCGGAGCAAACTTATAGCCAGTATGAAACTTCCTATGGATAATTTTCCGCAGAAGCGCCCATTAAAATACTTATGGGCAGTTTCATGGACCATCTATGATAATTCCGCAATTTTCTATAGACTGATTATGTATCGCGAGGTATTTTAAAATATTCTTCTATGGATTTACTAACAAATTTAGGTTTCATATCCTTGGCAATGATGTAACTTTTTTGGCGAATGATAAGATTAGAAGTTGTAATAAATTCATTAAAAAATAATTCTTCCATCTCTACCCATAAACTATCAGTTTATGGGAAAGTGCGCAATTCTTATAGCTTTGGGACTGTCCATGGATGATTCTGACAATTGTCAAAGGAAATTTTTATACGCGATCTAACACAAAAATGAGTCTTAATGTAATATTTATGGAAGCACAGTCAGAAATTAAAAAATTTTCTATCTAAAAATTTTCGATTTATTTCTCATCGATCCGAAGTAAATGCACCTATATTTTTTTTGACCACGCCGGAAAAATGTCATTTGTTGCATGGAGGGAAATAATGTTTAGCTCCTTGCGATTGTAGAACTCGCCCTGCATCCCTCGCAAGGGACTAATTGAATTTAAGAGTAGTGTTGGCAAACCAATACGGAAAGAAACAATACGGTACAAGAAAATCAATACGGTCGTTAAAATCAATGTCTGCTATTTAGTATATATAGCTAGTCGTGACGAATCGCACAAGTTATGAAAATTTGATAGCGCACGGTGTCTCCGTAGCTTAATGGTTAAAGCAGTTGCCCCGGAAGTGGAAAGATGAGTGCTTCGATACTCTTCCGAGTCGATTCCGAGTGCAGTCATATTTTTTCAGAATTTGGGTAATTAATTAACATCCTATCTAATATGAATATAATAATTGAAATACTCAACGATTGAGTCTTCTCATTATTACACCTGGGACCGTTATATTATTATTTCTACGTTGCGAGAAACAAAACAGGATTTTATGACAAATAAAATCCATTGAAAAAATCAATACGGTCTTTAAAATCATTTTTTTTTAATTACGACTGTGCAAAAGATTTATGAGATATTCCTTGGATATAAAGTTGAAGAATTTCAACATATATTGTCCTATATGTGAAAATGCAATGTTCACTTTGTCATCAAACGAGAATGGATTTCGTAATATTATTTGCTTAAAAAAGTTATTGAGCTCTTACCAATGCACTTGAGTAGATATTTTCCGAAAGATCTAGTAGATTTTTGCGATTTTGATCAATTAGTCCTTTTTGGATTAAAAAAAAGAAACAAGCGCATCGTTTCTACTCAATAACAGTTGAAAATGCTGAGCGATTAATTTTACTTTATGAAGTAATGGAAAACAACAGATGTGAACGTGTATCACCTTGCCACGACATATTCCTCTGTAATCTCAGGCCACGTCAGATAGGTGAGGAAAACTCCGCGTCAAACTCATGATGGCATTATTAGAACAGTTGTGAAACATTCAATTCTATCCATTTGTTTGTAGAAATATCATGATAGTTGAAGCCTGTGTACTCATTATTTTAACTATCTACGGTAGGTTTTGGGTGGGTATGTGATAAATACCGTACGTACAAAATATATCATGTTGATTGGTACTGACAGTCATATAATCCTCCGCGCAAGTATTTAACTGAGAAATTGATAAGCACATCGTTATATCACCATGAGATGCTCGCATTACTTGGAATAATTCTCAATGAAACCGCTAGAGGCCTGACGCTCAGGCTCTATTCCTGATAGAAATCAGATTATCATTGATAAAAGTTGGATCGCTTTAAGATACTTGTTCTGAAGATTTTTTAATTCATGAGAAATTCAAAGATGAAAGTGTGACTTCTACTCGCCCATTATATGAAAATGAATTTTCGTAGTATCATTTGGTTAAAAAAAGAAAAGTTAGTGACCTTTTACGCATATATTTGAGTTGATATTTCTAAAAAATGTAATGGACTGAAAGGAACGGAATAGAACAGATATAAGAGTATCATCGTGCCACGATTACACATACATATCCTCTGCATTCTCAGACCACGTGAGAAAAATCAACGTCCACTTTATGGTGACATATAACGACATTAATAGAACAGTTGTGGAATTTTGAATTTCATTTGTTTGTCTGTGGGAACATCATGATAATTAAAGCCTTCTTAATCATCAGTCTAACAATCTACAGTGCGTTTCGCTGTAAAACCATCCTTCATTCGATGAGTGATTGATGAATATTTTTCACTAATTATTAATATCAATCAATAATGTTTGCGTTATCATTTTCCGACAGGTGTCCACAGCCTAAGCACTGCCCGTGGAGCTGATCGGGGTGAATTCCCTTATGGTGTTTCTATTCAGCGATATGGTTGGCATTGGTGCAGCGGAGCTATCATAAATGAGAATCATATTCTTACTGCAGGACATACTGTGATTGGTATCCTTAGCAGTGAATTATCAGTAATAGTTGGGACAATTATGGTTCAGGAGCATCCGTGCTGCCAAACGAATCCAGTAAAGAAAATTTATGCTCATCCTAGTTTGCGGAGGAGACGTGCAATTGACGGAAAGTCAGATGAAAACTGGGAAAATGATGTTGCACTCTTGAAGGCAAGTTCTGTATCCATACGGAAAAAAGAAATCATGAAAAATTACCGAACCTTTTCAGTAACCACGGGACATTTTGATGGTATACAAAAAATTACTGAACCATTCACTAAAAATTTTGAAGAAATTCAGGAATTTTTTAAGTAATCTTCTCGAAAATTCCTGAAAATTCATCAAAATGTCCCGTGGTTACTGAAAAAGTTCGGTAATTTTTTATGATTTTTTTCCGTCCGTGTACATCATTTATTTAAGCGTGAAGAATAATTTTTTTGGTATTATTGTTATTGTCATTAGCTGGAAGAAAGCATGGTCTGGAGCTCTGATGTTGCACCAATTCCATTCTCCAGCCGAAAAATGGAAACGTATACGTGTTTCGATTGTATGATAGTTTCATGGTATTATCCCCAACAGGCTGTCAGAAACTTAACAGCCTTAGGCGTGGATTACATAGAGATAATGAATGATGAAGAGTGTCCTGAATTCGGCATATCTCTCTTAACCAACCAAAAATGTTTCACTAATATTTTTCACGACGATTTCACGAACTCTGTAACATATATCAACGCAGTAATTTTTTTACCAAGATATTATTGTCATTAATTCATTCATCATTTGTTCATAGGAAGATATTGGTAGCCCTGTAGTTTGTGGAAACGAAATTTTTGGAATTGTTGTTAAAGAATCACGAGAAAGAATAGCAGGGAGTGTCTCAACTGTCCTCTCAATATTCCCGTATTCAACATTCATTACTGGAATCATAAATGGTAAAAGTTAGGTATTCCCCATATTACAATTCTTTAGATTGAATAATTTCTAGATGGCCAAGTCAGTCGTCCTGAGCAGTTCCCATACGTTGCATCCTTTTGGTATTATGAGAGTTACCTGTGTGGTGGTTGTATTGTGAGTGCCAGCCACATCATCACGGCAGGGCATTGTTTGTGGCGTAAAAAAAGAGATTATCTCAAAGTTGCTGTCGGAAGTACTGAAGTATCACGATCAGATCCTACCATAATGTGGTTCACAGTTAAAGAGTTTTACCGTCCTTGGAACTATGAATTGATTGGTCAATATGCCACGAGAAATTGGTTCATCAAAAATGATATTACGATTGCAAAGGTGCAGACCTAAATAATTAAAAATTCATTAAGGTGAAGAATTATTGTCATATCTGCATTTCAATTCTAGCTCACAGAACCAATGCCGTTGGGTCCAACAGTAAATAAAATTCCAAGCTCAGGTAGCCATATTTTTACTGAACGTGTATGTCAAGTACTCAATTGGAAAAGTCAAACTGATAGTACAAGATCCGAAAAAATCGAATTGCAAACATCTTTGGCAGAGTTATTAGACGATGGGGGTCCTCCAATATTTGACCTCAAATATCAGTTCACAGCAAGTTCTCCATATGCAAAGCCTCTTGCATACCCTGTATGAACGTTTTTAACTTTTGTCCTCAAGAAATTCATCCATCCACTTTGTAGACTTATTCGTTCACCAATTATTTCAGAGGGACATTGGTAACCCTATTGTATGTGAAGGATTTCCGATTGGTATAATCATCAAGGCAGATTCAACGGATAGAAGATCCCCTCCTAAACCAATAATCTTCCTTATTTTATCAGCGTACGACGGCTTTATACGAGTCAACAGTGTGGATTGATTCATAAGTCCAAATCAATTAATTCTCAACTATCTTATTTATGGTGCAATGATTATTGCATCATTCTAGAGGATCAATCGAGCTTGAAAACATGTCAATTGTTAGTGTGAAACGTTAAATCACGTTGAATCAGCGCTGAAATCAATTAGCATAATATATTGTGAAAAGTAAGAACCTACCATGTAGATTAAGGTTTTTTTTCATAAATTTTTTGTCTTTTTTCATAAGTTTTTGTCCTTACAACCTCTGAAAATGACGTGTTCATACGATTTTTTCAAGACAATCCTTTGTAAAGTTTCGTGAACTACAAAAGGAGTCTCAATGGATGCTTGTAACCTTCAGTATGATATTTTCACGATATTTACATTTACAAAATAATTTATACTGACTAGTGAATTTACGGCTGCACTACTGAATTTCTAAGAAAGGGAAACTTTCCATGAAAATCACTAGACAGAAAAAAATTACTGAGTAAGAAATTCGTGAGTAAACCATAGGTATTCTTCGATCAAACATTGTCCACTACGCAATTTGATACTTTTTGTGGAAAAATCACGGAAATTCTATGAGACAACTAAAATGGCGAAACGGAAACTTGATGTTCAGTTGCGAACCCGCTGGTATTCCCCCATTTAGTTGACCGGCAATACTCCATTTTACTTTTTAAAGATTTTATATTTATTGACAATTATAGCGTTTAAATTAATGAAAAAACTATTTTTTCAATGTAAAGCAGATATGGATGATATTCATGCAATAAATATCAATGCAATATCCCAAATGAAAGAAAAATAAAACCTTATTTTCTATGGTCATTTTTTTAGAGTATGGAGTATGAAGAATTGATTATTTTTAAAAATGAATTTCCTATGAATCTATTTAAACTAAATGTTCCGTATTATCCCCCCCACGGAAGTTTTGATTAAATTGAAAAAATTAAGACCAGAATTATCTTCAAATTCGATTGATTTTGAGTTCACTGGAATTACACAGATGCTGCATCGTCTCCTGCACCAACAATCTTTTTAAACTTGAACCGTATGAAAGATTCATGACACATCTCATTGATAAAGATTCCATCGCTTCAACATTCATTGTGCTATGATTATATAATTGCTCAGACATCCAAAGATGAAAATGTAACGTCCACTTGCTCATAGAATGAGGATGGCTTCATGCACTATTATTTCGTTGAAAATAGAAAAGATATGGAAATTTAAGGAATATATTCGAGTTAATATTTTTTTAGACATCTAGTGGATTTTTTCAATTTTAATCAATTAGCCAGTCGAACGTGTTTTCTTTCGAAAAAATAGACGCAGCTGGCTCTCAGTAATAATGCGAAGCACTGAGTAGTTATTTCTAATTTATGGAGTAATTTAACAGAACAAATATAACAGTATATAACCTTGTCACGATGAGACATACTTATTCCTCTGTATTCTCAGTCCACGTCAGCTACGTGGAGAAAACTGAGTATCGACTTGATAGTAACATGTGGCGATCTTAGTAGAGCAGTTCTCAGACATTGAATTTCATTCTTTTGTCTTTAGAAATATCATGACAATTAAAGCCTCCTTAATTACTTGCTAATGTAGAACGAGGTTATATTTTCAACGTAGGAAATTCGTTTTAAACCTTTGCCTAATTGGTTTTCACAAACTATTCAAACAAAGATTGAACTATCATTACACACATGTTATCACTGCTGAGAATAATTATAATTAGAGTGCAAACAATTACAATCAATTTAATTTTCATGGCTAGAAGGCTTTCAGATAACTTGTTAGTGTTGCTAGTGACTTCCACCGTCATCAACCGTTCCCTGGTGGAACACACCCATAATGTATACGTGACTGCTGAATTTCTAAGGAACATCAATTTTCTGTAAAGATTACTAAGAGAAAAAATGTCCCTAGAATTTTCATTTCATGAAAACAGAAAATATAATTTTTATCACATACTCACGATTATTTCCCACACGATTATTCATAATCCATTTCCACGTCAGCGATGTCAGAAGAACTCAGGAATTTGATGATGATCAATCTGTTACTTATTCTGTTCGTAATATTCCATGGTAAGAAGGATCAAGTAATATACTTTTTGTTGAATGAATGATGCAAATATTCTAATAATTAGTACTATTTGAAATATCTCCGTTCAGATGTGTACAGCATGGAGAATGGCGTTGCTGTCCAACCAGGAGAGTATCCGTTCGTCGTCAGTATTAGAAAGATTGATTTTCCTATTTGCAGTGGAATCATCATTAATGAGCAAAATATTCTGACCACAGCACACACCATAGACAACATTCCTACTAGAATATTAATAGTGAGTGTTGGAACGATCCTAAATACTTTCATCATTCCAGGTGGATTCCATCGAGTAAAGGCTGTCTATCCCCATCCCAAATTTAAAAAACGATCTATTCCTGGAATGGAGCATGAAGAATTCTTTGAAAATGATATCGCAGTGTTGAGGGTAAGATATTCCCTAGGGGTACATGAATAGTGACCGAATCGAAAAGAATGGAAAAAAACATTTCCTACGTAATTTTAAATATTTAAGCTCCGGGCAGAATTGCGATGGACTTCCTGGATTACACCGGCTCCTCTGATGAAAAGCGAGCCCTCTTTGCACCCTTGTTTAGCTTGCATCATAGCTTCATGGAGTCATTCCACATCGGAAAATATGCAACCGGTGAAACTTGAGTGGGATTTTGTAAAGTTTATGAGTGATGAAGCGAGTCAAAAATGGATGATTTACTTATTAGAAAATCAAAGAGCTTTCACTGATGTATTCGAGAACGATGTTATCACCTCGGTAAGACAAATTCTTCCAAATCATAATTTTTCATAGAGCGATGGCTGTAATCAATTTATTGATTGTCCCATCACAGGAAGATCTTGGTAGTCCAATTATTTGTGACAATCATGCCATCGGGATTGTTGTTAAAGCAGGGCACCCCGGTTATCCCGGAAAACCCTCCACTCTACTATTTATATATCACTACTTAGAATTCATCTGGGAAATTATTACCGGTATATTCCACGAGTCCAGAAAAATAATATGTCCATTACTATCTGTAAATTAATAATAAACGTAATGATTATTAAATTATCTTCAGATGGCTCATTCGATATTCATCCGTGGACGTTCCCATATGTTACCTCTATTTGGAATCTTGATATCCATTTGTGTGGGGGATATATTTTGGATGAAAATCATATTGCAACTACGGGCTCCTGTGTAAAAAAAATCGATAAGAACAATTTAAGGGTAACTGTCGGGCACACTCATGTGTCGATAGTTGATGCTCCCACCGAAATCAATTGGTTATTCATCAAAGATGTTGCGATTCATCCGGGTTATGCCGTGCGCCCTAATTATGACTGGCCAAATGAGCGCCCTACATATGATTTTGCTGTCCTTGCTGTAAGTATGCTCTTATTTCAAAATGGATTCAATTACACTTGATGCTTATGAATGTTGAATGAAAGCTCCTTTTGGTATACGTTTGGACGACGTCATGAATGTATTCTTCATAATTTTAGCTTATGGAACCTCTTGTATGGGGCCCAAATATTTTACCACTTGTGATGAAGGAGTCAGACAATTTTGACGGTGGACAAGTTTGTCAGGTCTTACGTTGGAAGACTGAGAAATATAACAGGAAAACCCAATCGATTACATTAAAGAGGTCTTTAGCAATAATATGGGATAAGCAAGAGCTAAGAACTTTCATCACGAAACCAGAAAGGAGTTCTTTTTGGGCAAAGACTCCATATTTAATGCCGATCGCAGAGAGGGTATACCAGATGGAGTTTCATATTTTTTTATTCATTGATCCACGTCTTCCTGATCTAATTGGATTATCTATCTTTTCAGACGGACGGTGGAAATCCTATTATATGCGAAGGTTATCCAGTTGGTATGGTTCTCCAGGATCCGTATCCAAGAAAATGGGAAGGGCCGCAATCAGCGAGATTTCTTAAGATACGTTTATTCACAGAATTCGTAAAGCATGTGACAGGTTAAATCTGATTCCCTTGAAAATGTACTGTTTACATTTTTTTTATATTTGAGTTAAAATTTATAAACCGTCTGTAAAAAGTTATGATTATTATTCTCATTGTTCTTGTTATTGTCGTACAATTAAGAAAAGAAACTCTTTTCAACTTCAAAATCACATAAATTTAAGTTTGAAATAATTATAAGATTGAAATTTGTAAATAAGTAAGTAACTGTCACTTACTCATCAAAAATAAATGGATTTATGAATAGTCCGGTCTCGTATTTGTTTAAAAATGAGGAAAGTTCTGAAAACTGATCCTATGCGCGGGGAAGAATTGAAAAAATATAAATTATTATTCTTCAATTTAGTTCATATTTTGTAAATTTTATTATTTACAATTTATTTAAATACAAAAATGTGCCTCAGGAGGGGAGGTGGTGGTTCCGCACCAAACTATATCGTTAGAGGAAGCTAGCCACAACTTAGTTTTCACTAACATGGTCAATTCTTATGAGTTTTGATACTTGAACAGAGTTGAACCACTTGTATGCAAATTTCATGTAAAAGTTTTATAAAAAGTTTACGTAAAAGTTTTACGAAAAATATTTACATAAAAGTCTTGAAGGAAAACTCGAATTTTCAAAGAAATAAAAAAAATTAATTTTAACACGAATTTCCAATGAAAT
>JABSMS010032220.1:0-26015 GCA_018902275.1 Aleiodes sp. PSUC_FEM 10030003
TGTGCATATTTTTTATTTACTTTTTATTTATTTATTTGGTGGAGAAAAAAAATCCGAAAATTTTCAGTTGTCGGCTATATCAATAATAATTTATTAAAAATTCAATGTAAATTAAAAATGAATATGAAATATGAAATTCTTTCGTGTGAATATATTGAAATACAGCGTTTTTTTGAAAGCACAAATGAATTCCACCAATGAATGAACGTATATTTTTTTCCACAAGAAATATTCAAAATGAAGACAACAAGCATAGAAATAATTATTTTTCGAAAGAATTTGCTTAAAAATTAAGAATAATCACAAAAAATAATCCTAATTTTTCATTAAAAAACAAGCTTCATTCATTCAATGATACCCGTTCATTCATTAGCCCATTCACGTGAAGTGGTAAATTTTCCATTATAAATTTCCTGAAAGAAATTTCTATACCTTTCAATGTTCCAAAAAGAACTGATTATAAATGAAAATTGATTCATTTCATTTTCCAACTTTACAGTCGAATTTATTCATGAAAATCCGCACCAATCAATGAACTATTCTTTTCCATATACTTTCACAAAAACTTTCAATCGGCTCTCATTCCAGATCAAATTACAAGCTTTACTTTCCTCTCAATTATAGACTGAAAATCGATTATTATACGGGCTCATTAAGTACTCAATAGAATTTAATACCCTGAAATATCTAAAAGGCTTTAAAATTCATTGCATACCGATAATACCAAAGGTACATTGTTTGGAATGTCTCTCGCGGGTTTTAAGGTACTTACGAATACCTAGTATAGCATTATAATGCTTTGAATACTAACAAAAGCCATCTATTATCGGTTGATGAAACGGATTCATTCATTATTCCACATAGACGACTGTTGGTAAAGTACAATGCGACTTTACTACAGTAGTGTGAAAAATAATGGAATTATCTTGAATCATAGGAAATAGAACAAAACAGAAAGTACACGTATTCATCTATGCAATTATTATATATTTCATGAACATCATTATTAATAATTAACAGAGTTTAACATTAATTATTGCATGCATAAGGCACTTGTTTCTATATATTCTCCTTTCTCCTGCACGCATCATCATTTAAACACATTCATGTTAATACAAATAATTGAAAATTTATGTTTTTTTTTCACCTCGAAGATAATTTTTTTTTGGACAGACGACGAAGCCAATTGAAAAATATAATTATCCACAAAATATTTGTTCATTTTTTCGGGAAGACACAAGAGTATTCTACTATTAATTATCAGTCATTGGGATAAAGGCAATATTATCATTTAACGATAACACAAATAATTAGAATTGATATCAATTTTTCAATTAAAATTTTCATTAATATTTTTTTTGAGACGGATTAAATCATTAGAGTTATCTAAATACTAAATTCCACTGTTATCAAAAATTGCTAAAAATATGTAGATGTTATCAGATATCATTTATCATCAGAAAATAATGGCTCCGGAAAAGATACATTATTTGTTGAATTTAAAAAGGCAATGCTAGCTTGGAAGATCAATGGGGCCGAACTACTGCTTTCCCGGTGATGATAAACGTCTGTTTGATTGATATGGATTTTGTAACAAACGTGGAGAACACTCAATCACGCGTAACAAAAGGGCATCAATATAATCCTCAAGATCAGCTAGACGTTTCCTTTTGTCAATTACTTCGCTTTGAAGTTGTAACGTAAGTTCAATGAGATCCTGGATAAGCACGAACAGAAAATAACATTACTATTGAATTTTACTATTTTCCTGTGAGAATATTATCGTAAATTTTTTATCATTGATACATACTTCTCTCGTTTTTCCCTCGAATTGTTGAAGCACTTCGTGTGGCAATCTACTTTTACCACTCCTATTATTCTTCGTACCATCTTCACCGCCAATAATAATTCTCTCCGATGACAATTGCGTTTCTTCAATAATAAAATCCTTAATTTTATTTTTTTTATCTTTCTTCGATAATTTATCATCTTTATGATTTTTAATGAATTTATCATCCTTCTGATTTGGACTTTTATCTCTCACAAAATGTTTTTCATCCTTCGAATTTTTCTCTTTGAATCTTTCTTCCTTTGGTTTTTTCGAATTAATTATTTCACGTGGCGCAGGACTCGGTGGTTCTGGGTTATCACGGAATTTTGATGTTGGTGATGGAGAAGTAGATGGAGATATATCATGGGTTTCCTTTGGTTCTTCTATGACGATCCTCGGATTTCCTTTGTTGTCCCACCTGAGAGAATATTTTCAGGAATTAATGTATTTGATCATTTACTGAATATCCTTCACTAATTTTTTTCAAGTTCAACTAGAAAAATCCACGAAAATCCTCTCACACTAATTAACTGATTAAATAAAATAATAGTTACCTCTTCAAAGGATTATTTGATTGTAATCCGTAAAGCTTTCTACCCCATTCATCCTGCTCTCTATTATCAATTTTAGGTGACGATGGATTAAGCGACGCTGTGAAACGTGGTGGTTTATTTGGTGCAACATTAGTTGGTGCAGGTGGTGGTGTATTTGGTTCATTAGTAATACGAGAGAATGAACTTTGTGAAACAGTTGAATTAGTCGAGTAATTCGATGTAACGCCACTCGACACTGGTGCATTTAAAGACGACGCTGAGCTCTTGTGTGACAAATCATCAAACTGTAAGCATTGAAAAACAAAATAAGTTCGTAATACAATCCGTTTACTGATTAAATGCAAGCGATTAAACAGCGTTATAATAATCACCGTAAACTCATCATCATCCTCGCTAATAACGCCAGGATCAGCCTCACCCGGTTCTTGTCTCGAGGGCCTAATCTGATGCTCCTCAATCTCATCAAACTCATCTTTATCCAATTTACTCTTACTCTTACCCTTAACACGATTACCAATTGATTTTGCTAATTTTTTCAACCCCTTACGTTTTTCCAAACTACCAATACTCAATAAACTACCGCCAATTGATTGTGCAGCTGTTGATAATTGTCCCAATGAACTTTTGTGCCTTTCTTTCCTTGTCAAATCCGTCAAACTACCAGCTTTAACTATAAAACCAATTTTAACCTCCAATTCACCTCGCTGCTTTGTATTTTCCTTGCCCGGCTTACTTTCAAGGGTGTACCTGTTGGCAAACAAAATATCACATTACAACGAAGGCGTGTCTTATCTAATTTTATTTATTCATGATCCATTAATAACACTATTGAAGTCAATGAGTCACTCCATCCGTTATTGTATTATATCGTGTAACAATTTATTGACGAAGATAATACGAATTATAAATTTTCGAAATTATTAAAGTTTCATTGGATGAGTAGAAAATTTTTATTCGAGATAATGTTGAGAGTGAGATTAAGTTGAAATTAATGTACTTGTAAGATAAAACGAGATGAGACTATTTAATTCTAAAGTTAATTTTCGATCAGTTTTTTTTTAGATTAGATTAAAATCGATTCATCTTATTTTATCACCACGCTATTTAATTCAGTAGCGAAGAGGTAAAACAGGCACTGTAAAAACTCGGATCTTATTTTAAGTTAGAAACGATCTTACCGTTTTTAGTAGTTAAAAAGCATCTTATTTTCAGACAACATGACGCTATATTGTCTGAAAATAAGATGCTTTCCAGCTACTTAAAATGGTAAGATCGTTTCTAACTTAAAATAAGATCCGAGTTTTTACAGTGGGATAAGTCGATTTTCCGTGCCAATTGTTTTTCTAGAATATCTCAGAAACTAGTGGAGATACGTCTTTTTTGCCCCAATGCTTTTTTGTAGCTCTTGAAATTCTCTACAAAAATGCATTAGGGCGAAATGGACGTATCTCCATTAGTTTCCGAGATATTTGTAAGATAAGATCGGCGGAAAAAATCGACTTATCCTGTTTTACCTCTTCACTACTGAATTCTTTATAGCATCCTCCAGAGAATCTTCCGCGGTGCACGATAAAACCACACATTCTGTATTAATTCAGCCAATAACAATCAAATATCTTACCATCTATTCCTTGGTCTCTCGTAAACATCAAAGTCAGATAGCCGTACGCTAACCATTCCCAAAAATTCATCGATACCAACGAAATTACGATGTAATGCTGTTAATACAATTTCAGCTGTATTTCCCTGCGATGGAATTTGTAGTTCACATTCCTCGTGCCATTCCACATTTTCTGTTGCTTTTTCTTTCACTGACGTTTGATATTTTTCTTTACCAAGTGCAATTGTCACGAAACAATCATTTGTTTCTGCAAAAATTCACCAACATTAAAAATATGAATCAGATCATTTCATTGACATTGGAAAATTAAATTCATTTATTGGATAATGTTTATGTAATTGCTGAAGTTATTCAACAAAGTATTGACGAGTCAGGGAATTTTGAAAGCGTCCATTGAAAAAGAATCACGTAACAATATTCATTTCGGGAATTCGATGAGTTTAGCAAGTGTCTCGGTATGTTTTTTTTTAAATTACCATTACAGAATAAATTCGAACGTTGAAACTCGATACCAGTTACGGAGAACATAACTTTATTATTCAATGGATTCATAAAGCTTAAAATCAGAAGACATAAAGAAAACTTTTGCCTTTATAACTTTTGCTACTCAGTTTACTTCATCTCCTCATCATGCACCTTCACGTATTTTTATGTTCTTTCGAGACTCGTTCATAACACTATTCATGTGATACATGGCTCATTACAAATTTCATTACAACGCGATGTAGTATAATAATAATGTTCAGCCATGAAACGATGAGAAAAAAGTTAGTGTACTAAACCAATTTTTTTTCGAATACTCGAATAAAATTTTTGTTTTGTCATTTTTTCAAAATATTATTTATTTACGTTGGAATATAATCAGGGGATACAAGTGTTTAATTATGACTGAATTAAATAATTGATGATAAAATTAATTTAGTGAAGAATTTGTAGAATGAGACGATTCAATTTCACTGTTATATTAATTATCGTGTTATCTCAGAATCTGAGAGACGGAGAAATGGTCGTTAGAATAATCAATGAAAATTGTGACAAATCGACTTATCTCATTTCATAATTTGATTATTCTCATTCTCAATACATAAATCAATTTTAATTTCTTTTCTGCAATACATACTGTTCTTTCCCTTCGTCAGCAGTCCCTTGGCTCTCTGAACTGAAAATACAAAGAAAAAAAACCATAAGAGAAAGGAATTTTGAATATCAATCTTAATTTCATAGTTCAATAAAGCATAAAGTTATTGGTTACGTGGATTAAATGTTAATAATTAATCATTTAATTATCATGGGTCACGACAGGTATGTACGCACAATGGATATCAAGCCATGACATCCTGTCACTTGCACGATATTATTCTGCATAGTAGACTACAGTAGATTTTTTTTGAGATTCTACGCGGAACGTCGCGTCTTATTCACGGGAAATCGCGTATTCTCGAGTCCGTGAGGATTCCATTTCTTTTCTTTCCATTCCTGAGATGGAAGAATTCTAGTCGTTCTTTTTATTTTTTTATTTTTCACGGATCGCATTCGAGGGAAAGGCCGGTTGTACGTGACTCGACGCTGATGCACACGTTCAATGCATCAATGGTATGTCGCTCGCACCCACCATGTATTCCCTCCCTTCATCCTTTTTCTTCTTCCTTTGAAAACTTCATTCTCTTTTCTTCGTTTTTCCATTATTTTCTTTGTTGTTCCTTACCCCCCTTTATTTTTCATTCTTTCAAGTAGTCTTCGACACGTTTACACGCGCTTTATTCAATGATAATTCATCTAAAAATAACTATTACATGTAAATCCTTGAATTCTTTTTTTCTTTCCATCAGAATGTGAGAATTCACCTCACCGGAACATGCGAGTGCATTCTAAACTTCAATTCGTTGGGAATAAATAAAGTTACGAGGAGACAGGATTGTTGTATGTACATTCAATCCATCGAGCTTTAGATTTTTCCTTTTTTCCTGGAGTGAATAGTCGAGGTAGAGTAACATAATAAGAAGAAAACCTCACGTGATCTCGTTCCGTGTACCGGCGAGGGAAATCGTCGATCCGGTTTCCCTTGATGCTCACTAACTTATTTTCACTGAAGAAATTTCATTTCGAAATAACAAATCTTTATATTAATCACATTGAAATAGTATGAACGCCGTTGGAAAGAAACGCGTGAGAACCGTCGATTTTTGTTTAATCAATTTAATTAGAATATCTTGAAATCAAACAGAGACGAGAAAATTTTTCATTAGAACGTTTCTCGTAGATAACATTCGCACCTCGATTTGATTCCACAATACCGCCCAAAAACACTTCTACAACGGAATTGACTCATCTCGTTTCGCCTCATCTACCACTGATTTGTTCCAACGATTTTTTCGAATATTGAAAAATACAAGAAACACATAAATTCTTCTCTCAGACTGTACAATTCCACTCAATCGGTGTCGTCGTACGTAACGGGTTATTTGTATACAGTTTTAGATGTAAAGAGACAAAATGACTCGTTGAAAATTCAACTTGGCACATTAATGTTATCTTGCTAAATGTAGGATACCCCAGTTTTGCATTATTATCTTTCACAATAATTAACCATCAATCCAATGCCAAAAAAAATAGAAGACACTCGAGCCTGAGAAGAATGATTTGACAGAAGCGTAGGTCGACGTGAATAGTAGAAATAATAAATAATCGTGTACGAACTATCGAGAGGTATTATGCCGCTTACGGTACATTGACTCAGCTGACCTACCTACCCACTTTATCGGTGCTTCATTTGCCCTTTTTCCCTCTCTTTCTCTCTCTTCCATCGTAATAGTCGCCATGTGATTTTCCATCCCCGAAGAGTGAAAACGTTCAAGGTTTTTCGCGTTCTGTCCTCTTATTTTATTAATTTAATCAATAAGCTTACCTGTTACTTGTACGTGCGTCGGACTCCACATTTTCCTTGATTCTCAACTATTTTAATTCAAATTAAATTCATCAGTCCTAAGTTATTTTTCATTCCTTCAAATTCACACTAGATCCAACACGCCTCTCTTCTGTTTATCGTCACCTGACGCATCACAGCTACGCTATTTCACCTTCAAAGTTATTCCTTACTGATGATTCAACCACTTGCTTTTACAAAACTTTCAATAGTTTATGACTTATCTTTTTTTATTCTTCTCTTTAAATTGCTCCGTTTTTTTTTATTCTTTAATGTAAATATTTGGATTGAATATATGTGGATGACAGTTATGCGTGGATTATGCGACACCTGGTGGATCCGTGTAACTCCGTGGATCACGGACAACTATCCATACCATACATCGTTATTCTTTCCACCTTGTGCGCTTTCATACACACATTGGTATTTGTATGTATGGGATTAAGGACCAGTGCGCATCGCACTTGGCGCAACCACTACCTATCCGACGTTCAGGGACGTAACGTATGATTGAAAGTACCTTAACCACTTAACTCTTCATACTCTTTCACTTTACCAATTAATTATCTCATTATTCCACGATAATTGTGAGTAATTTTTCCAATTAATTGAAAGGGAAATGAATAAGAGTTGAAATTCTTATTGAGAATTTTCATTCACTTTCAATGGGTTATAATACAGGATGACACGTGTCAATGTGACTAATTGAATTTATTCCAATCGACAGGTTTAAATTGACGGAAGCAATTGGCCGAATTTACTGAAATATTTTGATAAGAACTTGACGTATGCCAGTTAAACCGGTCGTGAAGATTCAGTGATTAACTCTGGAACGCAAGGTCGTGAATTCTCAGGTATAATTTGAAGCTTAAAAATCTTTTCAGGTAGTCTCTCTCTCTCTCTTCCCTACTCTCTTGATGCTACCTGCCTGTCTCGATTATTGGTGCAATTTTTCCGGAAGAAATTATAACGGTCGCGCAATTTGTTTCACAAAAGGCGTAAGAACAAACGGTTTTCTTACTTCAATCGCAATTGAATTGGATTTTTTCATCGTTAATTTTGAGGTTGAACTGATGGTTCAATTCTAATTCCATGAATCTATCGAATTTCTCGTATTTTCTTTCAATATCTCCGAATCTATGCGAGGGAAAAAATACTTGTGGTTTTTTTTCGTAGTTCAAATGATTCTTCACAAAAAAATATTCACCAGAATTTCTTTTAGTCGCTTAGCTTTCGAGATATTGAAACAATACTCGTGGGGAAACCCCACAGAAAGCTTTGTAGATAAGTTTAACGTTAAAATACAAATTTAATTACCAATTACCAAATGAGCATATCACTTACATTCTTCCTACGTTATAATGCACTTTATATTCCCATTTTCTTGCGACACAGCGTGTAGAGTTTATGCTCCTCCCACCCACTTGTGCGATTAACTTCTCCAGAACTGTCGTCTACTATTATGTACTCAGTGCATTCATATCAGTCATACTTCACGCAATTATCCTGACACTCTCGTCCATCGTCGGCTCTTCATTGGCCTCATTTGTTACGAAAATAAAAATCCTGTCCCCTTTATTCCCTCTTCGCATTATTCTTACTCAATTGGAAGACCAACAAAGGATTAAATAAATAAGAAGAAAATACTCGACGATTAAAGCCCAGCGCACTCGTACATAATTATTGCGCATCGTTATTCATTATTATTTCGTAATCGTTGGAAATAAAGGAAAAAAAACTTTGCCTCGTAACTGGTACGAGAATCTTGCAAATCTTTTCATAAACGTTAAATGCATAACAGCTTAGAACTATTAAAATCATTATAATTATTCAGTAAATTAATATTAATTAAAAACATATTGTAGATCAATTCCACTTGTTAATTATTCATGTTTTTTCACACAAATTCTATGGTTAATGTTTACTCTTGATTCCCATTGTTGTGTCAACAGTGGGCAGTTACATCGGGCCGTTCCACTGTTATTTACCATATATATGTATATATATCTTTCTGCCTCCCGCAGCATTACGACACATTCATACTCACGAAGACACTTACATAGGTGTGACTCAAACGTTTATACGCTTCGTTTCGTCATTAATTACCATCAGTGGAATTAACAGTACCGATAATACTTTTCGTCGATTTCAACGGAGAATGACTCCAAAAAGAAATCATTTATTCCAATCAATAGAGTGTGAACCAAAATCTGTGTAAATAATAGGCAACATTGTTTATCCTTAAGTAACCCTGGAATTTAATGGTATGTTGAAAAGAAGAAGTGAAACAATGGATCGTGATCGATCGATAAATCAATTCTGTGTTTTTTCAATGTATGTTTGACGTTCTGCCGCAGCAGAGCGCCACAATCGGCCAACACAAACTGGAGAGATATAACCCACCATCCCAACAATTTCATATTCTCCCCCCACTTATATCCCTCTTGTACCAAAATCTCTAACAACTTTCCGTAGCTTGTGAGGGGCACCTCAACTCACGTAGCTCTTCCGTCCTTGTCGCGAGTCGGCGACAGTACCTCGCATGGATTATTACGCTGTGTTTTGTTCTTCGTTCATACATTATTGAGGAAAATACTTCACATATTAAATTAAATTATATGAGTTGAAACTTTCGTTATAAACTCACGTAATTTCGCGATTGTTTAAAGTTTAATAAACAAAAATTCATTGATAAATAATATCAAGAGTTTGGTGAATATTTCAACGTGGAAGATACGTCCTTGAAAGAGGTGAAGAAGGATCCGAGCGGTGTAGAAGACGAAAAAAGAAGAAGAAGCAGAAGAAGAAGAGGAGAATTAAACCGAGAGGGATATCGTGACAGGTAGACTGGGAAAGTGAAGAAGGTAAAGAGTGCGTTTGAGAGAGAGAAAGAAAGGAAGAGAAAGAGATAGACTCACAGTGTCTAGAGGAATACACAGCTGTGCGTTTGTGTAATTTAACTCGGGATTTTTATTGAAAAAAATTCAAGGACTTTTCGTTGGTGAATCACCAGTGCCAAGTGATTTTGTAGATATTATTTATAATAAATTGTTAATTAATTTGCTAAAATAAGAGGTAAAAAATGTCGTTGAAAGATGATAAAGTGCCTTGTGCCCGGCTCTGCCACATCGTCAAGTGGGATGACTTTGATGGCTATGGCTTTAATCTGCACGCTGAAAGAGGAAAGAATGGCCAATTTATTGGTAAAGTTGATGATGGTTCACCAAGTCAGGCGGCCGGTTTACGCCAGGGTGATCGTATTATTGAAGTCAATGAAATTAATATATCAAACGAAACACACAAACAAGTTGTTGATCGTATTAAAGCATTTCCAAATGAAACAAAACTTCTGGTTGTCGATCAAGAAGCAGATGATTATTACAAGGCGAACAACATTATTATCAGAGGTACAATGACGAGTATCAAGGTAATCAAGACACCGGAAAAAAATCCAGCCAGTATTGAGCAGGAGGAAAAAAATGATGGTAGCATCAGCTCCGTTGATGAGGTAAGAACGTTTTTTTTGGTACAAGTTTTTATTTAAAATTGTTTTTTTTCGGTTTCATTTCATTCTCAAAATTCCACGTGACCCACATAAACAGAATTACGATATTGTTCCACGTGAATTGGAGCATTCCGCGCGGTAAATTAATTGTTTGCTCAATCAATTTGCCAGGCTTAATTTTACATCTGGATGAATTTTTTCCTCAACAAAACACATCCTGTCTACTTTAGATTCCGCGATAATCAATGGAAATCAATCGTAGTGTGAGAATTGTCGCGTTATACAACTTTGCCGTTGAATTACTTCCTTAAAATTGTATGAAATTTAAAATTCTCATGTGCATCAAGCAATTAAACAAACTTTCTAAGATTCTCAGAAATTTTAACCGTGTGGAATTCTCAAATGTTACTCTTTTCTTCATAGATTTGCGTTTCAATAGTCTCACGGTGTGTCTTCATACACCTAACGTCGTTTCGTTGTTCTACCGCAAGGTGGTCTGTCGGTTTAATGCCTGATACCACGTGAAAACAAGATTGACTCAAGGTCGTCTGGAAAATAGTTTATTCTATCGATAGAGAATGAATCTCACAATTTTTTTACTCTTCCCTCATTACTTCGTTAATTCCCGTGAATGATTTTATAGCTTTCATGATTTATATAAAGGTCTGAGTTATTTTTTTATTTCATTCATTCAGTCACATTTAAAGAGCCACGATGCTTCGAGAAAATTACTCAACGCAATCAGTTAAAAATTCTCGCGATCTGTGAGTGCAATTTATTAGATTGCACGTGATAATGAGATGATTCATGAAATTCGTGTGAATCCTCGGAAATAAAAACTTCCACTCTTTCCCTATTTTTTGAAGAATTATGTCATAAATTCAGTGACACGAAGACAATTTCTGGCTCCACAATGATGACGCACATTAATAAAAACATCTGTGTTTGCCATTCAAGTAATCGGGCAAATTTTCAAGAGGAATTTGTCATTAAAACAAACATTAAATAAAACTAGTTCTCATTTTTTTTCCCTCCAAATCAAAATTTCTACATTTCTTGGTGAATTTCATACATTTGAATACGTACATGCTACACATTTATCGTCGTTTGTATGAAGAAATACAAAGTGTTTCATGGAGGTTTTGTCTAACTCTCATGCTCTTATCGGTGTACAAGCGATTGTTCTAATCTTTCGCCTCGAATCACTCGTTTTTCTTTCTTTTCCCATCTACATTAAACGGCACTGACTATATTTATGAATCTATGCAACGCAAATGTTTTCTCGTTTTCTCAGTGAAAGAAAGCATTGGAGAAATACGGGAAATCTGAAAAACATTGTACAATGATGAATTTTATTGTCAAGTGGAAAAGCAAGATAAGTCCACTCGTGTTTGACATACGTCTTTATTGGATATCGCGGAAAATAATTGAGATGGAATTTTTTTTATAATGACCTCCTTCGTAGCTCTGGTTTTACTCGACAAAAATCATAATCACGAAACATTTTTTATCTCAGTTGCCTCTCGTGATGATAAATGAAAATGGATCTTAGTACGGAATTCACATAATTCGTTTTGCCACAAATTCAATTGAATCAATAATTTTCACAGTTGTAATAATCTCATTGTGCAAATTTTCACTTTATTTACTGAGGTTATACCCTGATAAATGTTAGCCTGAATCAATTCAATCAATTCCATTTTCATCACATCATCAAACAACATCAGCGATAAAACACACACGTACATAGTGAAACCAAAGCGATCGATATAATCTAATCTAATTTACTCTACATGACTGCTCGTCTGCCACTGTACATAAAATTTTTTCATCCACAAATTTTCAATTTAAATTAAATTTACTTACCAATTTGTTGTTATTTGGAGTATTTTCAATTTTTAATTTGATTTTTTAATTGAATGCCAAATGAAACTTTAAATACAAATATTATGAGAACAAATTGACACAGTTTTATTGACCGGAAGTCTAAAACGGAAATTATTTATCGAGATGATTTCGTTTCTATCAAAAAAATTCATTCTTATCATTTTCTTTTTTTCTCATGTTATAACTCAAATGCAACTAAAAAAACAAATTATTCAGTGTGTCATTTCGTCTTCTGTGCAACTGCTATTGCAATTTCCGTGTATGACTTACGTAAATTTTTGCCTCATGCTAGTTAACAAACTGCCAACGTTCACCTGTCCCAACTTTTTATCAATTACTCAAGTTTATTCTCTTTGTTTTATTATCAAAGGAATACTCGTGAATCGATCATTCTTAATGAAAATATCGAGAGAATATTTATTGAGTATTATGTTTTCGAACACCTATATGAATTAATTTTTTTTTAAGAAAAATAAATTCAGCATTTTCGTTAATCGAAAATAGAAAATGGCACATACGCCCCTTTGACTCTACGGCAACGAGATATTACGAAGAATAATAAATTTTTTCCTGTAAAATAATGAAAAAAAAAAAAAATTCTCCCAAACTGTATAAATTAAATACTAATGAATGGAGCACCTTGAATAACTAAAATTGTGCAATACCCTTGCTTGTATTAGTGAATCGCAGAAATCAGAAGTCACAATGATACAAACAAAAATCACTCTAGCGTTTCTCCGATTATGACTAATAATAATCGTTGCAACGTTCACCGGGAATACTCGAAAGCCTTATATCAGTATTTCCTGTGCCTCTAGGTAATACATTATGGCTTACATGTATACACTTGTTGAGTTCCATACCTGTAAAATGGTGTAATAAATGTGTATGTGGAATCTGGCTAGTTTGATCACGCGCTCCGTGTTTCGCTTCGGTCCGTTACGTCCCTGCGCTCAATTTTCCGGAATGCCTCTGTATGGGTGTACTTACCTGCCTCTCTTTGGTATATTTGTCGGTGATTTTCCTTGAGCTCGTATAAACGAAGGTAAGAGAGAAGCGAAAAAAAAGAACCTCCAATTCTCGACATTTTGTGGTTTTTTATCTGAAGAACAGAGTAATATTCCATTTTTATCTAACATTTTAACTGCTCAGAAAAAAATGAAAGAGTAATCTGCAAAAGAAGAAAAACTGATTTATCTGAACGAAGAACGATACTTCCGTAATTTTCCTTAGATACCTTGAAATCTGAGGGACACAGAGAAATTTCCATGTCAACCATTTTTATCCAGAAAAAAGAGAGAAAGGTCATCACAAAAATTCTTCCATCTTCCTCAGTTCTCAAGATATTCTCTAAAAACCGCAAACTGTACCACAAAAAGTCATGTTCCGCAGCCCAAATTAGTATTGCAATGGAATCAATAGGTCAGTACAAAAGAAAGCTGATAAGAAACAACCCACGTGTTGAATAACGAGGGTCCACAAGTTCGTGTTCTCTGCTACTTTTAAATGAAAATAAATAAATAAAGAGTTTAAAAGAAAAGAAACCGGTTCAACGTCTTTTTTCCCTGTCACTCGTTTCACTGCGTTACACATGAGTTATTTGAATTCTCAACCTCCTGTCGATTAAACCATGTGGATACTAAAACTGATACAAACGCCACGCGAACGTGTTAGTTAACCCATTGCCTTCGGTAATTTGCAATCTAACCATGATCATTATTGCTATTCTGAATTTGGGTTTATCGCACGGATGATTCGTGAATATCTTTCTGAAGCTATGGGCAATCAACGGGGATTTGTACAGTGAACAGGTGTAACTGATGGATTGGGCCATTCACGTTGATTTTCAAAGTACTACAGAGGCCAACATTTGATCTGATAGCACTTAACTTCAACTGTTACAATCAAACGTCAAACAGTTTTCCTCCCCTGGTCAATTACTAATTGAACTGAATAGCGAACTTTGACATCTCGCATTCATTGCCACTTTGTACTTTCATTGTTTTCATGTTATTCATCATCGTTTATCTTCATTTTTCATGCTTCGGCACATACTTCCACACAATGAAGTGTAATGAATTTAAAAAAAATCGAATGCAGCCTAAATGTTCGAAACTTTATATTGCTTCATAATTTGATTGAGGAAATAATTATTATTTGTTATAAACAAACAATTTGATTGAGTGCATTCGATCGCGGTATTTTTCAACCTTGGAATTGATTTCTCAATAGATTTATAATTTCCGTGATTGAAAAAAAGTTGTAGGAAACTTCACCATAAAAAACGTTAAATATTTGGAAGTAAATGATAATTATTTTTTACCAATGAATTTCTCAAAGATTTTCGAGTTTCTAGTGAATAATTCAGTAGCAAAGAGATGAAAGGCGATAAGTTCAATTTTACTTGTAATCATTCGGTTTGGGAGAATGTGAAAATCTGATGTTACGAAATTTTTCATGAGGACCTTCTTTGCAGGTCGTATTTCCCTCTACAAAAAATATCCACAAAAAATTCCGCATCAATAAAAAAAAATCCGCATCTTACTTCGATTCTAGAATGTTCCACAAGAATGATCTTTATGTTAATAAATTCATTTTTTTCTTCTTAAGTCAATGCAAATGTTATCTTCCCTCCGTTCAAATTGAAGAGAGATGAAAAACAGGTCGACAAATACCCTCGGCTCTAATGAAAATAAATATATTTACAAAATAAAATGTAAATAGTCTTATTTTCCAAGCACGATCGACCTTGGTACGCGACAAGAATCTCACCCATTCTCTCTCTCCCTAGTTCTTCGTTTTCTCCCTCCTGTCTTCTAGAGGTAATCATGTGGGTCACGCGGTTAAATAAATCGTCCAATGAACTCCACTTAAATTCCCAAACAGCTAGTCGCAATAAAAAAAACAATTAAGGATCCATTAATTAATTCATCACGTTTATCATTATTAATCTAAATGATTGATTAATTTCAGAATATGCAAAAGTCAATTGGATCAAACGACACGTCAAACAGCGGTAGCACAGCGGCAGCGATGACTACATCAATCGATGATGATAATTCCCGAGTCGATGATAATACACATGAAAATGGTAGTAACAGCAATAATGATAATGATATTGTTGATGTTGCTGGTATTACAGAACAATTGGATGAGCATACGGGTACGGGTAATGGTACAGTACCATCACCAAAAAAAGGTTTAAATTTAAAAATGAGCGCCAAAGAATTGCGCGCAAAATTAGCAGCACGTAAAAAATATGATCCTAAGAAAGAATCAATTGGCTTCAAAGATAAATTTAATATTGTTGAAAAATTATAATTAAGAATTTTCTCATTATTTTTTTCTTCCTCTGACAAACTTATAAAAGCATTCCTCACTAAACAATTTGTATTTGTTATCATAAAACGCTTTTTTTTGGTGCAATACTGATTACGTCCTATCGTAAAACTCCATCACTAAGATTTACAACACAGGCACGAGAATTTTTTTCTCTTTTTTCTTCCTTCTTTTTTGTTGGTTCAAGAAGAAAAACAATGTGGCTGTGTGCGTAATTCGCAGTCTATGTTTGAAGAATCTGATTCTCAATTATCTCATTGTTTTTTCTCATCTTGTCACTGTGCAATTGGCTTTTTATGCAATTGAATTTAATTATTTCTCCAAATTTAGGTTTCTTTTATTTTTCCGAACGCACTTACTACTATTCTTCGTACTTCGTGCTTTCTGTATTCTACCAAATAATTGCACAATGTATTATTCACTTTTATTCCCTCTCTTTGCTTGTGTTTAATCTCGTTAATTCATGTGATCTACTAAGAAAAGACACTAATTATTAATTCACAATTGGATAACGTCGGCATTGTTAATGACATCAGGCATTGTGCAAACCTTCAATTATCACGTTTGTCATCATTCAACATCTAATCAAGTCCACTATTAAATATTATCCAACACCTCGTCATTCTAGTTATCAATTCTAATCCTTTTTCTTCTTTCTATTCCTTTAATCAGCTCTTATTCCAAACGAAAATCGTCACATTCAATATATAACTGGAAATTCAATGGAGTAATATATTTCAGAGGTAGAAATGATACTTTGAGTGCGTGCTTGTGTGCTGTGTCGATTTCACGTAATGTCAATTCATACCGTTAATCAAGTTCCAATTTCTACTCACATTTCTAACACGTGCCGAGTTATTTTAGTTGTTCTTATATTGATTATTTGTGAAATCGAGACGATTTTTATGGAATAAAAATTTAAAGAAATTTTTGTAGTTGGAGAAATTCCATTGAAATTAATTGTGAAGAGGCAATAACGGATGAGTTACTTTCATTTCAGAGTCGATTTTTGAGTTAAAGGATTTTTTATAGAATAGAAAGGGCTCTATTACTTTCGGGGATATTTCAAAACAGTTAATTTCCAATTAAAATCGATTTTCTCTTACCTCTTCATTGTTAAAGTTATTTGACAGCATTGTTAACTACGAAATTTTCATGGAATTGAGCTGCGAGAAATCGAGTTTCTTATTATCTGGGCAATTTGATGAGAGAGTGAGATAATTTGATCCATATTTTCCATGAAAGTACTATAATACAACAAATCTTGCTGCAATAGTTTTCAAAATAATACCAAAAAGAAATACTCAATTAAATTGTTTTTGGCCAGAATGAATCATGTAGTATGAATAATGGAGCATTTTTCAGCAGAAAATCTCTGTGAATTTCGGCGTTTTTCAGTGTGAGCAAATGTCAGTATTTTTCAAGATTCATTTCACTATTTTTTTTAGTCGAAGAAAATTATTATTGATACTTAATTTAATAAATAATTTCATTTGCTAAAAACATTATCAAGTTGTGGACATCTTTATCGACAGTTGATATAACTTCTACTTGGCAAGTAGAAGTGGAAATCCATAAACCGCCTCAAGAAACGAATAAAAAAAATTGCAAGCCTGAACTGCACACAAAAAAGAATGATTAATTATCTGTACTTTGTGAAGGCCAGAGTAGAATTAAAATTCATGGAATTGAATGGATACTCAAACAATCGACGGAACTTGACGATTATGTTTATCGACCATTGGATAGTATGAAATAATGATTAATAAGTAATTTTTATTATCTTTTGTTTAATTCCTCAGTGCATAATTGAAATTGCCAAACAGATTGACGCATCCGTTTGTCCAAATACTTCTACCAATGTGTCCAAGAAATGTATATAAGCCTGTGTTTATAATGTATGCATAGAGAATAACGAAGCCAATTACACTCGTTGTTACAATAATCACACACTTCCAACTTTATTACATAAGTTCTTAGCGAGTAAATATTATGTTTGGCGCTTAGAGCGCGTATGTATGAATTCTCCATGTTTTTTTTCTGTCAACTTGTGTACTTGTAAATACATACGACGTTCGATAGTTATTGTTTTGTTTTATTGACTCTTTCCATTACTTTCTTGTTGTATTGTCGAAATAATTGTCTTGCGAATATCTTTGAGACGAGTGGCTTTGGAGAAAATGTTGAGACTTTTTTCATAAACCTAATAATTCCTGAGATATTCGCCGAAATAACAGAATATTATTTTACTTCACTAAAGTAATCAAAGATATTAATTTAAATTAATATAAAAAGTTTACAATCAAAAGGATCATCAATTCCCGCCTACATCACGAAGAAAAATCCTCGAATCATTTTCTTAAGATGCACTGCATTCAAATTTCTCTCCCATTACAGAAATCTACATAATCATCAGTGAATAACTGAATATCCCTGATAATTCAGAAACCCCTCGAGTTCATGATAAGACCGTAATGCCAGTTTCCTTCATGATTACATGAGGTTCATCACGTTCTCCCTAGTTTCCATACTTTCCCGAAGAAATAAAAGAAGGTACACTTGAATTATCTCAGTTCCCCAAATCCTTCTCTAATCACCAAAAAAATTATAATGTTCACAGGAAGAGCCCCAGTGGAAGAATATCATTACCAAAGTCGAGAATTGATTAAACTCATCCAGAAGCAATTAATGCCCCGAAATTACCAATGGAGATACATACAAACATCGCAGTGCTGATGCTACAAATGTTGATACAATGATGGAGAGGCTCAGAAATTTTGTGGAAGCAAGAGGATGCATATGGAGTGAGGTAAGCCTGGAAAGAGATAGAATTATTGATGCGGACATATATGGTAGGGGGTAACGTAAAGCTCAGGTTACGCGCTTCAACAGCGCTAACCAGTTTGCATGTTGATGGCTTCGGCTCTCGTGATTCCTCGTCTATTTTATCCCCACTACATTGAAATGTTTCTTTTTCGCTTCTTCTTTCACGTTTATTTTACCACCACCAACTTCCACTCCCATTACTCCATCCTGTATTATTTTTCCGTTTTTCTCTTCTCATCTTGGATAAACGTTTTTTTGACTCTGCTCATGTAGATTGTGTACGGTTAGCGTGCATTGCGTCGCTACTGTCGACTACCCAAAAATATCAAAACGTTGTTGAAGATAATGACTGGTTTTTTATTTTTTTCCTCAAATTTTATTTGAGAGGGAGCAAAGAGGGCGGAGTCTCTCGTTATTTTGAGATTATCGGGGATTTTCTGGTCTCTATAATTGTGCCGATATAACCGAAGTATATCAACTTCAGAGATAATTAGTTGTGATAAATTCCGAATCTTTCTATGCATTCGATTAATTCAGTAGTGAAAAGGTAAAACGAGATGGGTTGATTTTTGCGAGATATTTTAGATGAGCGAGACAGAGAAATTTTTTGGAGCGGAACGAGAGATAAATCTGAGAAATTGAAATCAACTCGAAAAAGAATAATTCAGCTCTTTCATGTCCTTGCAAATTGATTAATCATCAATTCTTCAAGTAGAGTTAATGCATTTACTTAATTGTGAGCATTAACTTGTGTCGATAATGACAGCTGAGTTATTAGTTGATTGATTCAAAGGAGGATAGAATGTATTTGTGAAATGCTATTGATAGATCGGTAACTATTTGTAGTACTCTTATTCTGCAGTTAAATTATTTTCATCGTTATTGCTTAATAATGTTCCTGTCATTTAACTACAGAAATATCATTGGCAACTGAATTTTTGAAGACGAGAAACGTTTATTGGATTTAGAGAAAAAGAATCCTTTATTTTAACGGAGAACTACTTTCATGATTTTTTTCCAATCAATTAAAGTTTTTTTGTAACTGTTTGAATTCAAATGAAGGAGGAAGAAGAAAAGACTAGAAGTATTTATTAATTTTGTACCAACGTTTCGACTTCAATGCACAGTCTTCTTTAAGATACAAATTATTTCACACTAAGTTTGAGAAAAAGAGAAGAAAAAAAAGAGTATAGAAATATATCGTCGCCCTAGAATCTAAAGGGCGTGAGTGCCATTTTTCCTTGCTGAATAATAAAAAGGCGTAAGTTAGTATTCTGATGGAAAAATGAAAGTCCATTCAATTTTTGTAGAGTTTTAAAAAATGGCACTTACGCCTTTTTGACTCTAGGGCTACGATATAATTGTTGTCAACATTATGTCAGGATAACTAATGAGAGAGAATTAGAATATTGTAATTTTTATCTTGTATCCCATTAATATTCAAAAATATAAACCGTAAAGATTCGTAAGTTATTGAATTACTCAGAAATCCGAGAAATTATGAAGCAATCTCGTTTCACCTCTTCACTAAAATGGTTTTATGAGCGTTTCGACATTGAGTAAAGAATATTTGCAAGATTCATTCAAATTGCGGAATAATTTGTTCATTAAATGTGGAGGTAATTTTCATAAACATCTGAGTTCCTGCCTTCAGCAGTTAAGCATACATCCATCACGGGATAATGATATTTTTGAAACTGGGCTTCACCCAGTTTTCACCCAAATATTTAGTTTATTTGGATCGTACAAATTTTTTCTTCGGCATGTGAACACTTTGCAATTCTAGCCACACAATGAAATTCCATAGCTCATGCTTGCGTTACTGGATTGAGTGGATTGAATTTTATGAATTTATAACATCCGCTTTTACGAACGTATCAACATTGCACCTTTTTGCAAGCACTTGAATACAGTTATATCTTTGTCGATTGTGGGAGACTATCGAGATTTTCGGGACTTGGTTATACTTTCGATTCATTAAGGATATTCAAGTACTTCAGCAATGTTGTTTTTTCGTCAAATCTTTTTGAACGGTGGTAGCTATACATCAGAGCTATCATTCGAGCCCAATTTGACCCTAGGTTACCGCATATTTTCCAATCATTTTGTTATTTAAATATTTCAGTATTAAATTTCAATTTTCCATTTTGAGTCATGAGGGAATATTCTAAAGATCTGAAAAGAATTGGATGGTTTAATTTGTAAGGAAAAATGACATAAAAAAATTGGAAAATTGCATTTTCTGGACATTGCGATATTTTTTCAATAATAATTCATAAACAATTAATATTTTACCCTCAAAACCATTTTTCTAGAAACGTAATAAATAGTTTCATGTTCGGAATTTTAGGAGAGAAGGATATATTGCAAAAAAATGGGGTTATCACAATCTTGAACAATCTTCATTATTTATTTATAAAAAGGAAATGTTTAAAAAAACAGTCATATATTGCAAAATGTCATTTGAGTAATGAATTCTATCTATGAATTTTTCAAATTTTTCTGACGTAATTCAATCAACAATTTTGGCTATTGAAAATCTCAAAATGTACAGTGTGGTCAGTACGAAACTATTGATGGTACTTGGATTAATCCAATCTCAATCCAATCAATACACGCAGAAAAAAAATCGAAAAAATTATGGTTCCGCACAATAATCTAGTAGCATTCTGTTTTCCTGATGTCATTATAGGAATGAATATGAACAATTGTCATTTAAAAACGAATTTTACTGGAAACAAGTGAAAAATTACAAATAGTCAATGAAGAAATGAAGTTTGAAGATCACGTTTCACGGTTCTAGAACGAGAATTCTTGTCAATATAATTAATAATCAAGTTTACATGAATTTGTCACTTATTATGAACACACGACAGGGTTATCCTACTGCATAGTAATTTTTCTCAGAGTACCGCTGTAAAATTCGTAATTTTATTCTTTCCATGTAGTAATTTTGCAAACAAAATTTTGAATTTTTCTATCTCCGTGTAGAAAAATACATTGTTTGATGAAATTTGCATTCGAAAAATTATAAAAAGTGAGAGAGAATAATGATCCGATGTCTCGTCTTGTCCTCGCACTCATAACACCTATTTCCAGAAACGTAACGTGTTTTAATTTTAGACAAACCGTTCCATATATTCTCTCTCACTCTAAACCATCTACTACACATGTAGCGGATAAATGCGCTCCGATATCGTGATCATTCCACGAAAGAATTAGAGGTACATTTCACGCTCTATTATTGTAATCATATCGTCGCCCTAGAATCAAAAGGGCGTAAGTGCTATTTTTTCTTGTTGAATAATAAAAGGGCGTAAGTTGGTATTTTTATGAAGAAATGAATGTAGATTCAATTTTTGTAGATTTTTAAAAAATGGCACTTACGCCTTTTTCACTCTAGAGCAACGATATGATTATTTAGTTGTGACGAGATGAAATGAGAAAAATTCTTTGTGAATTTTGTTAGATATATTAGGATATCACCTCATATCGTCGCTGTAGAATCAAAAGGGCGTAAGTGCCATTTTTTCTTGCGAAATGAGAAAAGGGCGTAAGTTAGTATTCTCATGAAAAAAAGAGTACATTCAATTTTTGTAGATTTTTGAAAAATGGCATTTACGCCCTTTTGACTCTTGAGCGATGATATATCTGAGAATATCCAAGCCTCCCCTGCTGAACATCAGGATAGATATCGGGGTGTGTATTTAGGTGTACACATTACAAAGACTTTTCCGTAATTTTTTCGAATTTTGTGTAGACACCTAATAAAGGTTGCTACGAAAAAATCCGCATCTTTATTGCATTCCGTGATATTCCCAATAAACTGAATCTAAATCGGTATCGATACTCGTCTTGTTTTAGTTCTTCGCTATTAAAGTATTTCCAGAAATAACTTTGTATCACGAGAGTCGAGTGAGAGTTTCCTCAATGCTTTTATTGGAAAGCTCAAGCCATTTCCGGTGGAAATTACGAAAAAAGTGGGTCTTTACATTTTGGGAAACTTAATCTTTTGAAATCGAAGAGGAGGTTCCACGTAGTGTTTGAAAAGTTCAGTTTTTTACGAATGTCTCCTACCAGTGTAAATTATGACACTCTATTGCGGATTGTCGCAAATGAAAGATGAGATAATTTTCCATCGATCTGACTCAATTTTCGAATTGGTTTTTGATAATAATTGAGGACAACATTCCGAATTTGATAACACTGTTTTTGGGGGATTTCTTCGTCAGTTTTTATCGAAAATCAAATCGAAATTAGTAAAAATCTAAATGAAATGATCCCAGCCTCAATTTGCGATCAATTCCATCTCGCTGCGGTGAGGAAAACCGAAGGTATTTAAAAAAAAAGAAAAATTTCGAATTTTTCAGTGAACACGTTGCTTCCAAAACAATGTAAAAATTCAAATTTTCAACGAGATTTAATAAGAGATTTTTTCTTTCGAAAATATCACCAAAAACTCTATAAAACCATAGAATCTCCTATTTTTACCCTTATTCATAAAAAATCCTATCATTTTTTACATTTTTTCCACGTAAACTGCAGAATAAAAAAAATTGAGTTCCTAAAAAAAATGTCAAATATGTTCATTTAAAATTCCACGCAATTTTTTTTATTAATCCATGCAGAATAGCAATTTCATCCACGAAATTTATTCAGAACTCGGTCGTTCATCACTCAACAACTGGGTAGATTGGCCCACAAAATTGCCCACTGGGTTGGAATTAGTGGTCTTGTATACATATAAATGTACTCATAACAAAATCTCGGTCAGTCAACCACTTGTATGCGCCGCCTTTTGTAGCTTTTTCCACGTCACCAGTTTGTGTATCCCAATTTGCAATCCTTTCTCTCCTTCTCTCTTAAACGCAGCGAGATGTGTAAAAACGCCCTTCCCTCATTGAAGCCACACGATACGATTCAACCAACGCCAGCCAATTCTCAAATTCTCACTTTGTCTTTTATTTTCCTCGCACGTTTTTGTGTCTGAAACAATTCTCTCCTAAGAAAAGAAAGAATAAAAAAAAACATCGAAATTCCTTGTTTCACGTGGGATTCTATGATTTCTTTGAGATGATCCTCGTGTCATCAATGTCTGTAGAATTATTTTATTTTTAATCTGTCTCTTCTCGAATATTCAAACGATTATTCGAGTGGCAACAGAAAAAAAATTTGGCTTGTGAGAATTGATTCTTTTAATTTTTTTGTTTTTCCGTTTATTTTTTTTTGTAGCTACTAAAAATGTTTGTGACTAAAAATAATATAAATGTCGCGCATCCAAGAAAATCCGTCGAAGATTCCGAGATTTCTCATCTTCTGCATGCAGTAATGTGAAATTTCATTTCCACTTGATTCAACCATCAAAAGCTCCATCAGTCTTCAATTAGAAAATGATTAATCCCATAAAACCCTATATCAATTTAATTAATTTTCTAATGCAAGTCAAACCGAATTTAAATATAACCACGCGCTCATGAATAGTTGCAAACACTTCGGTGACTACTCAAGGTTAAAATTATCCGGCACTTTGTTGTTTTTAAAGAGTTTAGTCATCATCGAATCTCGAGAGAGTCTTTTAGTCATTGCACAATCCATGAAAATTCTAATCGGCGACATAACAGACAGTCTTGTACATGTATATGAATAAAGCAGCTGCGTGGTGAAATAGGGATGAACCGAGCGATTGCGCATTAGAGAGACGGATATGTTTGGTGCAATGAACCCAAATAAATTTTCATCCCAGTCTGCCCGAATTTTAATATAAATTATGATTAATTTATAAGAATTTTCGAGTGTACAAAATGTACATGACGGTTAGTATACCGAGAATTATGAGTCTGTGAATGGAGAAATTCATGACCTGAGTTAACATCGTCGTGTGCCTTTACGATTTATATTGAATCATAAAAAGAACTGATTCATCATCGCTTTGATGAGCAGCTGACGAGTTCAGGAAAATAGAACGGAAACCTTATTAAATTTTCTTTTCAATCAAAATAATTTACTAAGACTTCTAAATTTCTAAACTATTATGAACTAATGAATTTTGTTCAATGCAATTGCATCGCTCTCTCTTCGGTTGAAAATGAACGATTTGCCTTTTTTCAAAGGCCTTTGAAGCATCGAAGAACAGACGAAAAAAACAAAGTGGCTATTACGTTGTACCGATGCTCTCAGCCTTTGTATCTTTTACAAAAGCTGAATAACAGTGACTGTATTCAGTCTATCGACGACAGCTGCGTGAGATGATCTTTTTTTTCTTGGGTATATACCTAGGGCCTTCAGTTTGCTATACATTCTCAAAACGTAAAGATAGATTCAGCAGTGAGGGGCGATAGTTTATATTTAAATGAGTGCTCGGGGCTTGCCAGATCCAAGACCAAACCGACCACCAATCTCCACAGCATTATACATCCAATTCCTCCTTCTCCACCTTCTTTCCTCATCGATAATTTTTTTTATTCCTCTTCTTCGTTTCTTATCTCGAACACTTAATCTTTATTATTTTATTCTTTCATGAATTTCTTCAGTTGGAGTTGAAGAAAGAAATGGAAGAATCGACAAAAAAAATCATGCTAAGCTTCCAAAAAATAATTTCACCTCATGAATTTATGTGACAGCATAGTTTTGAGGGGGCCAAGTTTGAAAATTAAATTATTTATAAATTTTCATGTTCTGGAGCATTTCGATGTCGCCTTTATGCCCTTGACTCCTTTTCCACATCTCTTTCTCTCTCTCTCTCTGCCTCGTAATAATACATCATAAGCATAGTAACGGCCTGAGGTAATGAAACCTTGGCAGTTTAGTTATTTTACAGCTAACCAAGTAACATGCAGATGACCCATTTTGCTTACTGGTGAATTGAATACACTGAATTTTAGGATAGTTAACTGTGTCATGATTCTTGCAGAATCTACGGTGATTAATAGCTTCTTATTAATTCATTGATAACGCTTCCACCTGATGGATTTTCTAGTTTCTTTGACGTTTAATAGCGAAGAGGGGAAACGAGATTTTGTCGATAACATCTTGGACTTGAACAAAGATAAAAACAATTTCGTAGTGGTTTTCATAAAACGGTTTTCATAGAGAAATCGTATCTCTTCTAGATTCCGAGATATGCATAAAAATTATACTAAATGTAAATCAATTCATTCCCTTTTATCGCTGCAGCAATGCACAGAAAGAGCAGTGTGAAATTTCGCTGAAGAACGCTTTAAGACAATAATAGTATTTTATCCGACCTTGGTATTAGTTCATAAATGATAAAAACGGCCTTTTTGGTCACTGCTATGCAGCTCACTGGATTACTCTAAATTACCCAAAAAAATCTAAAAAACCCTACAAATCCGGGAAAAGCTCTGCAGAAGGAATTGACTGTTGTATTTGAGCTCATATTTAATGTTTGAAAGTTCATTGCCGTAGAAAGGACGGCGGAGATTGTTGGGAAATCAGGGTAAAAATCATCATTTATCAAAAAAACTCAAAAGACCTTTTTTCTGTAAAAAAGTTGAAAATTTTGAACAAAC
>JABSMS010032330.1:0-26003 GCA_018902275.1 Aleiodes sp. PSUC_FEM 10030003
TATATAATATTATATCACGATATGAGTGAAGAAAAATATTTATCGGAGACGAGGGTTGTTAATTTTGTGAGTAAATCCCTGTTTACTCGCAAAATTAAGAAAAATATTATAATTTTCTTAATTCCTTTGTCGAGATCCCCGAACCTTCGTTTCAAGAATTCTTTTTGTTTCAATCCATGTAGATCGAACAAATTGTAGTGGCAATGGGCCTCGACAAATGTAGACACACAAGGACGTCCGAGCTGAGTGGAGGACAGAGGAAGAGACTTGCAATTGCTCTTGAAATTGTTAATAATCCACCAGTTATGTTTTTCGATGAACCAACTAGGTAATTCATGATATTTTTTCAATTAAATTTATTCAGAAATTCAGGAAGTAGGTGGAGGAAGTAATGTCGTCCTTCGGTATTTGCTAAGGAAGTTGAAATATCGAGTTTTTGTTAATTTTTTTCTTGCTGAATCATAAAAGGGCGTAAGTTAGTATTATACTTTTCTAATCCTTCTGTGATCGCTCTTCTCCTTCGTCGTTTTCTAAAAAATAATTTCCTTCGTTGCTTTCACTTTCCTTTTCAATCTTTAACTTCAAGATTTTTGCTTTTAGTTTTTCTTATTTTTTTATGTTAATCCTTTTATCGAGGCGTTTTAAACGTCAATTTTTTACCTTTTATTCGCGTTTTTTTTCCTAATTCTTGTTATAAGATTTTTTCTATTCATAATGAATATTCAATGCTTATCCATTATGAATTAGTATCAATAGAATATTAATTTTTTATGGCCGATATTATCGACCGTCGTTAATACCTTCAGCTTGATGAATCGTGGCTCGAGAAGCAAAAGGTCGTAAGTGTACGCACGATAAGTTTTTCCCACGATATTGTGAGGGAGAAGAAGAGAATGCGCCCACATGCGCAAGTGTTGAACCCCTTTTTTTTCAACAAGATCCAGTCTCAAAAAAATTCTATCTCTCTCAGATTTCCGGACATTTAAGCGACTTATCTCGAAATAGATGTGACTCATCTCTCTTCTCAATTACTAAATCATTCTCTTTATTCGCTTATTTCTTTATTGTTTCGAATAGTGGCCTTGACAGCGTCACATCGAAGCAGTGCATAAATTTGCTTAGAGCACTCGCACATGAAGGACCACGCACTGTTATCATGACAATTCATCAGCCAAGTGCAACGCTCTTGGATATGATGGATCATTTGTATGTTGTTGCTCAAGGTTCCTGTATTTATACAGGTGGCACCAAGACTCTTGTGCCCTATTTAGCTAGCCATGGTCTTCACTGTCCGACTCACTACAATCCAGCTGACTTCCGTAAGTTAATGGGAATTGTTAGTATTATAATTTTATAAATTTATGATTCATTGTTCCATTAAAAAAAATTCATCTATAAAAAAAAGAGAGGAAAATTTTAATGGAATTTCATTCCCCTTTGATCATTGTTTTGAGAATGTTTTCCTTCAATTTTTTGTTGAGAAAAACAAAATTTGTGGGATTGAGAACACTATTTCTGCAGATCTTTCGAAAATGAAGGACTTAGGAATTTTTTTTTGAGTTTAATTAATCTTCTTTTTAGAGGATCGAATTCTATGCAAAGACTGGTCTCAATAATTTTTTTTTAACACTCAACAGTTTCAATGATATTCTTAGAATATTAAAAATTTTCAAAATGAGAACCGGGTGAAATTAGTGGCAGAAATAAAAAAAACGAAATTGTCATTGGAAATTTTCTCGTTTTTTTTTTAATAGTAATGGATTGAAATATTGCAAAAAACTTTGCAGTTCGCACTTTGTTCATTGAAAAAAAATTATGAGTTCAATTCTCAAATTAATTTCAACAGTGATGGAGATATGTAATGGTGATTATGGCGATCATAATAACAAATTGATTGAATCAATTGAAAATGGAAGAAATAATGCATGGAGATCAGTGTCAATTGATGACAGTCATTCTAAACTTGATAACGATCTGAATCTTGAATTACCACAAATTGATGAAATAAGTTCGTCAAGTGAATCGAATTCGATTTATTATGCAACGGGATTTCCGAAACAATTGCTGGTACTTTTGAGGAGAAATTTCATTAGACTCTCCAGAGACAGGGTAATTAATTGCGAAATTATCCATTCATTATGATGTAATTAATAAGTCAATCTAGGGAAGACGGGACAAAATGGAAATTCTGATTAAACAGTTAAAGATAGAAATTTTCTAGTGATTCCATCGAAAAGCTGAGGGAATTTTAGATGGAAAACATGTTTATTTTTTTTTCTCAGTTTTTGAAAATTCGAGTTTTTTTTGTTGAGGATTTCAAAATCGAAAAAATTGACTTTTTTGAAGATATCTCGAGTTCTATTAGTCTTAGCGATCTGGGGTTTATTTCAAATGGAAGGTGAGCTCATAAATTGTGACTTTTTTTCCTTCCAAAATTCATCTCCTTCCTAATGGAATCATCAAAAGAAATCTATCTTTAATATTTTCTTCAATTTCGAGTGATTTTCATAATGTGAATCTTCAAAATTAAATGTGTCCGTTTTACCCCGTCTGTCCATTCTACCCCACTTTTCCCTATTAATTCCAGTTATTCATTTCCAGGTGTTGACATTCACCAGGCTTGGAATGCACTGTTCGATAGCATTTTTTTTAGGATTTGTATTTTATGATGTTGGCCAAGACGCTGGAAAAGCACGTCACAATACCGGTTTATTATATTTAAGTCTCATGTTTTTAATGTTCAGTGCGTTCAGTGCCACAATAATAACATGTGAGTATTATTAATTTTTTGCAATGTGATTTAGAATCTAAAAGTACATCTAGAGATTACTTCAGTAGTGAAGTAATAGACGATGTTCTCTTAAATTCATTTATGATTTATTTCCGAAAATATAGATTTTAAAAGATTCACTCAATATAAATTGAAAAAAATGAGGCATCTCGTTTGAACATTCCACTTATTCATGACAATTGGTTCAAAGTAGGGGAGACAAGATGAACATAGATAATAAGTGTACAATTTAAATCTCGCCGCAGTTTCCTCCGTATATTTTTACGACTGAAATTTTCAGACAAATCCATTTTATTCTATCATCAGTTTTTTGCAAATATCTCTGAAAATCATTGAGATCCGCCCTTTTTGACCTAATGCTTTTTTTCCTGCTCAAAAAATAGAGATCGTTATGGACAATCCCTATTTAAAAAAAAATCAATTCACTAATTTTACTTCACTACTGATTTTTTAAATTACTCATTAAATCATTAAACTAATAATTGAATTGAATTATTTGATTAAAGTTCCATCTGTACTACCAATTATGGTGAGAGAACACTTCAACCGATGGTACAAATTACGTTCATTCTATTTGGCAAATAAACTGGCAGATTTACCAATTCAAATAACTGCTGTATCATTGTATATTTTAATCGTTTATTTCATGACTGGACAAATACCAGAGGGGAGAAGATTCTTTCTATTATCAGGTACTTGTGTTGTCGTGTCACTTGTAGCACAAAGTATTGGTGTTATTGTGGGAATTGCACTAAATGTACAGGTAATTTTTTTTTCTTTTTTTTTAGAAAAAAACATTTATTCGATTATCAAAAAAAACCTTTAAATTATTTATGTTTTAAATAAAGTCAAAGAGAAAATGTTTTCAGAATGGAGTTGTATTTGGTCCTTTGTTCATAATGCCTTTTGTGATATTCAGTGGCTTTTTCGCCCATTTGAATGATGCACCATGGTACTTACAGTGGCTATTTCATATTTCTTTCTTGAAATATGGATTTCAAAGTGTCATGGCAGCAATGTATGGGTGAGTAATTAAACATGAAGTTATCGAAGCGACGAGGCAAGTTAATTTCGTAATTTGTCTTTATGCAATGAAGACTAAATAATGAATCAATTTCAGTAGCGAAGAGATAAAACGAGATAAGTCGACTCATCTTTGTAATGAGCTCACGAAGTTTCACTGGAACTGTGTAAGATATTCCGAAGGAATCGAGCAAGGTTTACTGAATAAAACTGCGTTACTCAAACAATAATCATTTTAATTCTGAATGAAAGAGAAAAGTCCATACTAAACTGTTCGATGAATAAATCGTTCAATGAGTGAACGATCAAGATTATTGCATAATTTAAAAATGATTTAAATTTCCATAATCATTTAAATTGAAGATTTTATCAATTCCAATTGATTCGAATTTTAACGTAGATTAAAAACATTATTTTTTTTGTGTGAATAAATTCAAATATACTTGTTTTGTACAAAAAAATCCATTTTACCAATGAATGAACGTATATTCTCTCCCATGAGACGATTTTGCTTCAAAATTAATAAAAATCACTGGCGCACTTACCCTTTAGCCGGAACTTTTCTTCAGATTCTCATATATATTATGAAAATTCTATTGCCTCATTTTATCGCTTCACTACTGAATTTTTCCTTTAGATAAAGATTGCGAAATTCGATAATTGAATAACTTTATTAATTTATTTTTCAGATTCGAGAGACCAAACTTGAATTGCACTGCCATGTATTGTCACTACAAGTATCCAAGAAAACTGCTAATCGATTACGACATGAAAAATGTAGAATACTGGTTGCCAATGGTTTTTCTTTTCAGTCTTTACATCACTCTTGACATCGTGGCCTTCATAATTCTCCGACTGAAGCTCAAAAAAATAGTCTAGCAATTTTTATTTTTTATATCTTTTTGCCTAACGATAAAACATTACAAATGATCGACAAAGGAGGATCGATATATTCCATAATTTCACATGGAAACTTTATGTGAAGACTCGTGAAGAGAATCTAGTCAATAAATTTCTGACAATAAGGAAGAAAAGTAAAAGGAGAAAAATAAGAGTCTATTTTTTAAGAAGAAAATTAAGAACTAAACAATGTTAACAAATAAATTTTGTACTGTATTAAAAAAACGTTGAAAATATATCTTTGAATAAATTCAACAAAAGATGTTAATATTCAACAGCGAAGGTATAAAGCGAGATAATTTCTGGACAACACCTCTGAATAAAATTGAGAAGAACAAATTTACATAAAGACCTTTTTTGGAGACGAGAATGCGCTCTGCAAACAAGGTTTCCAAGGAAAATCGACTCATCTCGTTTTATGCTACTCAGTTAAAATAATTTATGATTATTCTGTCCTCAAATCCTCGGAGAGAACTGCATTCACCGTCCGAATTACGCGTGAAAGTGAAATCCTCGTGACTGCATTAATGAAAGAATGCACGAAAGAACTACGCAATAACTGACTTACAAGAACAAATACGTTGCGAATAAAAATGCACCAAAATTGGAGTAAATATTGCAATTAACAAAAATTACGAAACAATAATATTATCCATAAAATCATAAGCACAATTGATAAATACGAAATTTCTTAACTTTCTCATCCTTCTCCCCTCTCCACATTTTCTTTATCTCACTCTCGCCCGAAGAGTCAGCCATTCACTGATCACATTCGAGTGACCAGTGATCGGCAGAATGAACTGAGCCATCCACCGAAGTACATTATAACAAACGTCGCGCTCTTTTTTATCGCGAGACGAAGAGAATGAATTAACTGGAGTTTGTAACTGAACTTTGAAGATAACTCTACATCGGAGATAAGAGGAGATGTTTAGAAATTATTTGTGAAAAAAACTATGCATGAGTTAAGTTATCAGTGATAATTCAGCGCATCATGTAATATAAATCGGATAGTAATTGTTTGATTCTCACTTTAGTTTGATTTTCGTGAAATTTTATTTGTTTTGTTGAATGAATAATTCATCGGATTTCAATATATTTTTGAGTATTAAATGGATTGTGAATACGATGGTGCAGAGCTCAGTCTTATAACGACTGGTCCACTGAATTCTTTAGTACCCGTCAACGATCAATCGAATAACGATGGATGTATCCGGGGATCGAGATCAACAATTAGCTTCCATGAAGTGTATTACACAATTCGTTCAAAGAGCAAAGGCAAGTTTTATTATCATCTTATAAATTATTCCAATGCGAAAAAAATGAAAATTGACTGTGAAAAGCGAACATTTGAATAATTAATGCGTTGTCTTCTTCGATTGATCTCGAGTGCAATCATCACATTTATCACAGGTCTTTTTTTTAAATCGACAATAATTTCTGTATTTAGGAAAAGACAAAGAAATTTTGAAAGGAGTCGATCTCAATTTTCGTGGCGGATGTTTGAACGTCATCCTTGGACCCTCTGGAGCTGGTAAAACTAGTATACTCAACATTCTTTGTGGTCTCAAGGCCAAGAAGGAGGGAGTCAGGGGAAATTTTAAAATTAATGGTGCACCAACAACTCCAGACACATTGAGAAAACTTTCTTGTTATGTGCCACAGGAATTCGAACTTTTGCCGCTGTTGACTGCACGGGAAACTCTGTATTTTGCTGCTAAACTCAAAATACCGAGGGCTGATGGTGTACAGATTAATGCATTGGTATAATTAATTTAAAAGTAATTAAGATTAATAAAGAAAAAAAGTAATTAAGAATTATTGGGTTCTCGAGGATTTAAGGGAGAACGGGAAAGTTCATTGTTACTTAGTTTTTAGTTTTTAGATTTGTCTGAAACTTTCGTCGCTTTTTTTCTGCTTTTCTTGATTAGTTACATATGATTTTTTTATAAAAAATTTCTTGATCAATTTGTATATTCTTCTATTTCTTGAATTATATAAAAGGGACGTAACATTTTGATGAAGCATGAGCAAAATGATTTTTCTCCGCAGTAAATATATTTTCATTCATAACGCAACATCAATAAGGAAAAATCCGGATTCTTCATTTTTATTCATTTGCATAAATATCCATACTTTGTATTTTTCAAAAAAAAAAGGTGAATGAAGTGGCAGTTAAACTTGGACTTCAAGAATGCTTCGAAACGATGACCCGTGATCTCAGTGGAGGTGAAAAGAAGCGTCTCTCAATAGGTGTAGAAATTGTTGTTAATCCAATGATGCTTGTTTTGGATGAACCAACGAGTGGATTGGACAGTGCTGCATCAATTCAAGTTATAGCATTGTTGAAGAATATAGCTGAATCGGATTGCACTGTTGTTTGTTCAATTCACCAGCCGAGCAGTCACATGATGACGTTTTTTGATGAAATCGTTGCGCTCGCGCAAGGAAGAGAATTTTACTGTGGGCCAAAAAATAAAGTTATTGAGACATTTCAGGAGGCAGGCTTCTCTTGTCCACCATTTTATAATATTGCGGAATTTGGTAATTTTTTTTTCATTACCATAAAAATAATTGATAATCAAATCGAAAAATGAGGCGATTCTGATATTTTCACAAATCAGTGAGATTCAACGATTAAATTTTTTTTAAATATAATTTAATTATCTTTACAGTCATTGAAGTCATTACTGGCCAACACGGTGGCGATCTCGACGAATTAAGAATGTGCAGTAAAAAAATTCAATGCCAGTTAAATAAATTATCGTTAATATCAACAAATGTAAAGGAGGAATGTCGTAAACGTACGAATATCAAAGAAACTAAACGATTTATGAAGGAGTATTATTGCAATTGGTGCAATGAATTTCAAGTATTGCTTTGGAGATCGGTGAAGTGTACTATGCGTGACGACGTAAGTTAATTCTTCGAATTCAGGAATTGAGTGAGAAAACAAGAAAATTGAATTTTGAGTCTTTCATTAGTTTAAAAAAAAAAAAAAATTGGTTTCCATAAAAATCTCGATTTTTTTGGAGATAAGTCTTTTGTTCCAAGCTCTTTAAGGTTCTAATTTTTGCAAAAGAACAGCCATCACAATTTTTTTTCTTAGATTTCAAGATATTTTATGAAGAAACTAAAAAATCTACTTGAAGAAAATTTTCGACTCTTCATAAAATATTTTTCAATTATTTTCCAAGAAATTTCATTGAACCTGATGACAAAGTAGAATTAACTTTGCCCACACTTGACTCCTGAATTCATTGATCAAGATTAATTAAATCCATTAATTATGTCTGACTTAAAACTTGTTTCCAGACTCTAACAAAATTACGACTAGCTTGCCACATAACAATTGGCCTATTTATGGGAGTAGTTTTCTACAATTTTGGTGGTGAAGCAAGTAAAGTTTTCAGCAACATAGCATGTATTTTCTTCATTCTACTCTATTTATTCTTCAGTAATTCCATGCCAGCAGTGCAAATGTGTAAGTAAATGAACGAAATAGTTCCGACAAATCTTAATTTTAAAAAATTATTTTAGTTCCCATTGAGGCAGCAGTTTTCGAGAGAGAACACTCCAACAATTGGTACAGCCTGAGTGTTTATTATTTCACAAAAGTTCTGACGGATCTTCCTCTCCAGGTTTAATCCATTCTGCAGTGATAATTAATTAATTTTTTTAATGTTGAGTTTGTAAAAATGAATTTTTATGCTAGATACTCTGTCCTACATTCTTCTTGGCAATTGCTTATTACATGACCGGACAACCAATGGAGGTGGACAGGTTTATGAAGAGTTGGTCAATCTGCTTTCTCTTATGTGTACTCTCTCAATCCTTCGGTATGCTGATTGGAGCTGCAGTTAATACGCATGTAATTGTTTCATAAAATTTTCTCAGCTTTTCAATGGAATCATCAGAAAATCTTTATCTCGAACCGTTGAATGTCCATTTTACCCCACCTTCCGCTATATTTTCCAATTTTTATTGAAAATAACTTTTTCGTCTGTCTCCCTTCAATTTTTTATTTTATTATTTTTGTTAATTCATTCATTATTTCAGGTCGGCTGCTTTCTCGTACCAGCATTGAATATACCAATGAGTCTCTTCGCTGGATTTTTCGTGAAACTCAATGAAGTGTCAGTTTATCTATCGATTTTTAGCTCAGTGAGTTACTTTAGGTATGCATTCGAAGGAATTTTACAGGCAATTTACTCAGACAGAGAGAGACTCAAGTGTTCAGCTGATGTTTGTATATTCAGATCACCAGAACAAATTCTTAAATATATGGATATGCCGTCGATCGAATTTTCTACAGCAATTTATGCACTGATTGTTTGGATTGTATTACTACATTTTTCAATTTATTGTATTCTTAAGTGGAGATTTATTTGTAAAAAATGAGGTGCTTTTTTTTTGATAATTTTATTATTATTTTTTCATACAATTTTCTTGGTGATTAGAGAATTGTTGGATTTTTTAATGTACTTTAAAACATCGTGGTTTTGTTCTTCGAAAAACGATGATTCTATTTTTATACATGCGATTTTGCAGGAAATACTGTTTTTTATCATGAGAATAAAAGGATATTATTGTGGTATGGAATTTTAATTGAGATTTCAATTTTTGCAGCTTGCAATAGCTGAAGGGACTGGAAAAGCTCCAATCACTAAAAAATGCGATTAATATGTTCATTACAGATTTATTGAAATCGCCACGTTGTGAAATCACCTTTTTTCCATTTTTTTTCTCTGAACAGTTTGAAAAAAACAAAAAAAAAAATGATGAAAAAGTAAGATAATTGTTTGAAATCCTTTCATTTATATGGTGAAGGATAAATGATAAATAATTTTTCCATTCACTTTTATCCGTTCCCTTAATAGCTCAAATTTTTTTCAAGTTCTAGGAGTCTATTTCCTCGGAAAAAAATTCCCGTGGAAAATTTTCCTCGAAAGAAGTTCCCCATTCAATAATTTCCCCAGAAAAAAATGCCCTTTTCGAAAATTTACCGAAAGAAAATTTCTTAAATAAATTTATTGCTCAATTTGTTTTTTTAATTATGTAAATAATAATTCATTTTCATAATTCGAATCTCTTAATATATTTTCAACATTATTATTAAAAGGGAAATTTTTCCGAGAAACTTTTTTCGGGGAAAAGCATTTCGGATATCGGAAATTATCTTTATGTCATTCAGATTTGACATTCCTCAAATTTTATTTTCTATAGCTGAACAAATTCTGTACAAAAGACAATGGTATCAGTTTTTCATAAATATTCCTTTATTTTTACTAGTTTAAAATTCTGTGATAAACAAATATCGTATATAAAAAAAGTTACAAAAAGTGTAGATCACAGTCTGAAACAATTCAAATGAATTCTTGCCTCAAAAAATCGACTCTCCATTTTTCTACAATGAAATTAACATTAATTTTATTAATAATTGGTGTTTCAGCTGGTAAGTCAGATTAAAATTTTCATAAATTTTGAGAATTAAAAATTGCAAAGATAGATTTTTTTCGGAAAAAAGATCGTAAGAGCCATTTACTAATTCTCCAGAATATCGTAGGAATATTATTATGTCATTGATCAATTGATTTATTGATTACAGTACTTTGTGGAACTGATGGATTCGAATTCCCCGATTGCGATATGCGGGGAATTGTAACATCAACAACGAATGCACCCAGACATAACAAAGCAAGTATTGTAATAAATCCAAGAATTATTCTTGAGTTGATTGAAATGAATAAATAATAGGTCGGAAGATAGAAGAAGAAAAAATCACTCATATGATTCTGTAGAATTATTTCACGCTAATGATTGACAGAAAAGAAAGATACGTGAACACGCGACCCATTTTGTTTATAGAACTGTGATACTTCTGGATCAGAGAGCCATCAGTGTATCGATGAAGTGTGTGAATGTAAAGTCAATGTAGAAGGTGCTAGATGCGATACCTGTCGTCCATCAACCTTTGGCATTTCAGCAGACAATATAAAGGGATGTAATGAGTGCTTCTGCAGTGGTGTAACTAATGATTGTTATGAAGGTTCATTCTGCTATGAACCGATAACGGAATTGATGCTGATACCGACATTTCATGAGTCTCTGCAGCTCCATCGCCTGTAAGTTTTTCTAATGAGTTTCTGCAAAAAATTGAAAACAGATAAAATAGAGATAGAAGAACTTTTAACGTTGCAACAAGCTGATCAAATTTTCAAAAAACTTTGACCAAATCTCGCCATGTGCACTTTTAGGAAGGACATTTCATATCGTCGCCCTAGAGTCAAAAGGGCGTAAGTGCGATTTTTTAAAAATATGAAAAAAATGAATCTACATTGATTTTTTCATAAAAATATTAACTTGCGCCCTTTTCATTGTTCAACAAGAAAAAATGGCACTTACGCCCATTTGATTCTAGGGCGACGATATTAAAAACCATTTAAGTTTCAGCTGAAACAAGATGTGTTCATCATATTCCTAATTTTCTCATTGATAAATAAAATAGTTCTTTAGCATATGATGGAGAATCATTCTGTAAAGAACATTCGAAATAACTTTACAGCCACTCAGGTGAGATGATATCTGATGGCATTGAAGCTGGATACATCTTTCCTGAAAATGAGCAAGATAGGACGATGTACTGGAACCTACCTGCTATTTACTACGGAAATAGAGTCAGGAGCTACGGAGGTTATTTGAGACTGGCTCAAAGATTCGTAGCACCTCCTGGTCAAACGTTCACTGGTCCTACCGAGCTTATATTACGGAGTAATGGCATAGATCTCACTATGGATATTCGACCGGAGTCACTTCCCAACAATGTTCTGGTAAGATATTGCATAAAGAGTATCGTTTACATCTAATGATGAGATAAGTTCATTATTCTAGTTCCTTTTTCAGAACTACTCAATACTATTGCGTGAATCAGAGTGGCAAGTGTCCAGTGATCATTACAGAGAAGCAACACGAGCAGATTTCATGACAGTTCTCTTAAACGTAACGTTGATTGCGGTTGCCGCACCATGGGTTGACGGAATACAGGCTGTATATATAAAAGACATCCGCATAGATCAAGCCGTAGACTGTGACTCTCCTGAACGGACTGAAACAACACAGATTGAGGTCTGTCGTTGCCCGGAAGGTTATACCGGTTACTCATGTGAAGCATGCTATCCTGGATATTATCGTATTGTTGCGAACAAATCGCTCAGTGTATTTGGTGCATGTGAGATTTGTCCATGTCACAAACATGCGAAAAGCTGTGAAATCGGCGAAACTGGAGGAGTAATGTGTCATTGTCTTCCTGGGTATATTGGAGAATATTGTGAACATACTGGTAAGATATCTGAAATAATGATTATCATATCGTTGCCCGAGAATCAAAAGGGCGTAAGATATCATCTCCAAAGAATCGAAGGGGTGAGATGGAATGATGATCAACGGATTTTTTAGAATCAACAAAACATTGTTTTCGGTTCTCTTCGAATCATTAGAATTTTACAATTCTTAAGGGATAAAATTTGTACCAACTCAGATTTTTTTCTCAAATAAAAAATCATGCAGTTATCAAACTGTACATTTATCTATTTGGACTACCATTAATAAATGCAGAACATTCAGAGAGTGAAATTCAATTTTAATATTAATATATAATCATAAAAATTTCTAGGTTCAAGCTATGTAGATCCGGAGGTATCAGTGACCTTCATAGTGGAACCTGAACAACAAACTGTTTCTCCAGGTGAGGTAGCCGTTCTGACGTGTATCGTAGATTACCGCGATCTTAGTGACGAAGGAGATTGGTTAGAAGCGGGAGGACTATCTGAAGAATCACGAATTAATGTCGAGTGGATTAGATCCGATGATTTACCATTACCGCGCCATAGTAATGTTTCTGATGGTATTCTTACCATTCCTAATGCTGAGAGAAACGCTAGTGGTGTATATATCTGTCGAGGATCAAGTAATGATGGAATAGAATTCATCAGGGTGAGTTCATTATTGCTGGTCGGTTTTCCACCAAAAATTGTGATGTCTCCAAATAATCGAACTGTTGACCTTGGTACAACTGCCTCGATCGTTTGTGAAGCCACTGGTGATCAGCCAATAACAATTAAGTGGACTGCGCTTGGCCGGGATCTGCTGCCAACTGAAAAGGATGATGGTGAGGGTGTGCTTGATTTTCGTGGGATTGCTAAGGAAAATGTAGGTGAGTCGACCGGTTATGAGTGGAAATTGTTCTTCAATTGCTCGGTGACTATGTTTTTGATACCGTTGCCAATTTTCGTTATATTTTCACAATGATTTTACCTAATTGAAAGTTTGAGATTACTCATAGAAACTTATCGCAAAATTGAATTTATAAATCAATAATGCACTCTCTTATTCACAGGTAAATATGTTTGTAACGCTACAAATGCCGCTGGAAGCGTTTTAGCCGTAGCTCAAGTTCTGTTCGGTCCTGAGGAATGCAACTAGTATCTATCCATGCGGTAGCAACTGAATTCAACATAGCTTCGCATGTTTCTTTTACTTTAAGGATGGAAAATGAATTATTATGAATTTGTTTTAACTAAGCAAAAAAATGAAGTTCTCGTGATAAATTCACGGTCTGAACGCATTAACAGGAAAATATAAAAGATTTATTATTTTTGTTTCTTTCTAAGTTCTATTCATTTCAATTGATCATGCACTTTTTTTGCTTTTGCTTCAAAAAATTGATTAATTTTCTTATACAGTATACATTTACTGAGAATAAGGCCAATTGTGAAACCGATAAAACTTTGTAGCATCAATAAATAAATAAATTGCATTGAATAAGAAAATTTATGAGTTTGGAATTTAAAGAAGATTTTATTATCATTGAAGAAATCGGGGGAAATAACATATTCATGTATTGATTGGGAAATGAAAGAAAAAGACCACTTGAAAAATAAGAAACATAATTAATTATTACTCATAACTCTTTTCTTCCTCTCAACATTAATCTTAATTCTCGTTTGATGCTGAAATTCAGGATTATCGCAGTCAATAAGACATGAGTATAGTTAATTACTGTTTAATATATTACCTTTAACCTTAAAGTATCCTTACAAAATGTTATTTATTTAAAAATAATAAAATTATCCTCTATTGCATTGATCATTGTGAGAAAATATTGTAAAAACCATTGCAATCATTGCTTCTTCAAGTTCATCAAATTCAATTTTTTTGGTTTTCCAGAATTTATAAAAGAATCTGCATGTAAATTCTACACTTGTTCTTTTTTGTAGTAAAGAATTTCACTACCAATTTTCATTATCAAAAGAACATTTTGTTTAGTGGAAAATCAAAAACTCAACTATCGCGAAGAAAATAGTTTCCATCTGAGCAAAAAATAAGCGAATGCCCTCGACAGTATTAATATAATAATGAGTCCAGTGACATCATTCCAAAATTTGTCAGACTCCATTCCAACAATCTCAGTTAAAAATTTCTTTGGATACCTATAGTGACAATAAAGTTCTTCTTCATTACACTTCAGTGGTTGACGGTCTCCACCATAAATTGCGTTTATGTAGCCTTCAAGACCATAACGTAAATAACTTAGATAGGTTCCCCAATTTAAGTAGCTTGGTAAATCAGTCAATTTCACACCAAAACCAGCAAACATCATCATCGGTACTGACAGTGTTGGTCCAAGGAATGTTCCATTCTGATTAAATTAGAAGAAAAGAATTATTTAGATGTAAATGAGGGAAATGCAAATTCGAGAGGCATATAAAATCAATTTTAAAAAACTCACGACAACATTGCAAACAGCTCCGATCATAAGACCAACGCTCTGTGCAACGAAAACAATTAGCAGACTCGTAGTAAAAAACATTCCAAATCTATTCCATTCCATTGGTTGTGCTGACATTATATAAATTATAATTGAAAATGCTGCACAACACACAACAGCAACTGGTATATCAATTATTGTTATTGATGTATAAAACATTTTCAGGCTGTACCAACGATTGAAGTGTTCCTTTTTCAGAATATTCATCTCTGATGGAACTAAAAAGATTAAAACAATTAAAAACGAATTGACATTCAGAATTGATGAAGTGATACCTCATTGAAAATATTCTATAATTACTTACAAGTAAGAACTGTAAGCATCATTGACGTCATCATGTGATGCATTAGAATAGCAAAAAGTAAATTATAATTTTCGAGAACTCTGGAGCCTTCATCACCGGCTCCAATGAACAGAAGACCCATCATAATACCAGTGATTACATTCACCAAGAATCGAACATAAGTTAAAGTCTATTTGGAAATTTTTAAGAATTTTTAATTTTTTTTTTGTGCAATTTCGTCGCGAAGTAGAGAAAGATAAATTGGAAAAATCATGTATACACTATTTTGAAAATATCTCTATCTTTTTATGAATCTATAAAATTCTGAACAGAAGAGATTTCTCATGATTTTTTTTGTGAGCTTGTCCTTTTCAAAAATATCCGTGAAAGAATCCGGAAACAAATTTTTTGAATTATCTTACTTTATCACTCCACTACTGAATTGATGAAAAAAATGTAGTGAATGAATTTAAATTTGTAATCAAGAATTATCTTTAATTTGTTTTAATTCGAAATTCAATAAAGAAATTATTTTAAATACTTACCGAATCTCTTTTACTCTTTATCCATCCTCGATGTAGCAATACCTTGAGTTGATGAAGCTGTGACGTAGCTTGCAGGGATTTTTTCCTGTGGAGGTTTTTTGGTATACTGTTTTTTTCAGACTTTCCTGTAAACATATTTTGCATTCAATAAGTAGAGAATCCTTATTCATTGTGTGAAACTGTAAAAATGAATAAATTCTCTCGGAAAATAAGAAAAATAGTAAAAATTTTCTTCAAACTTTTTTGTCTAGGAAAAAACTAAGAGTTACCAAAAAAGTTCGGTGAAAAATCGGGCTATTTCGCTCAATTTTCGATATATCGTGAAAGAATTAATGGAAAAAATAGAAGTATCATATTTTATCTCTTCACTGCTGAATTCTTGATTACCTTTTTGTTCTGTAATATCCTCTGGTTCTCCATTGACTCTGGATGAAGGATTGTCTTCAATCGATGATGTAATTGGGCTCTCCGGGACATTGAACCATTGCCTATTTTTTCCATTATCCGACGCATTAACGAGATTCTCAATTTTATCATAGCCATATTCACCGCATGCCAATTCAATAACATAATCGGCTGGATTATGATAAAGTGGACATGGTAATTTGACACTATCCAAGTATGGTAATAATTGTCCTGTATCACCCTGATAGAGGCAGTAGCCATTTGCGACGACAATTACCTTTGTAAATTAAATTATTTATGAATATATTCGCTTTGTTGCCCGGATGAGTCGATTTTCATGCGGAATCTATTTTTTTAAATCTCGAGAACTAATGAAGACGTGAAATTTCTTGTAAGCTTTTTATTTCCCGGATAAAAGAGACGATAAATGAGAAGAATTGCTGGGCCATCTCAAAATCTTAGTTTCTTGCATTCAATCAATGAATTTCTTTTTGATTTATCGTTATTCGCGATCGCAAATTCAATCCGAGTTCTGGCATACTACTTTATTTTGAATAATTTTAAATTTAATCTCACTTGATCGAATAATTGAAAGAGCGATGCACTTGGCTGATGGATCGTGCAGACTATTGTTCTTCCCTGTCTGGCAAGGAGCTTGAGCAACTGAACTACTTGCATACACGTCGAGCTATCTAGTCCTCTGTTTAATTGGAATAAAACTGTTATGAAATACATGTGAAGGCCGACAAGTAAAGGTGAATAATGCAGCTAAAATATATTGAATCATGGCGAAAAAAATTCATGAATTTAAAGATCCCAGACTTACGTAGTTGGCTCGTCGAGAAACATCACAGTTGGATTATTCACTAATTCAAGAGCAATCGATAATCGCTTCTGCTGTCCACCACTCAATCTACTGGCCTTGGTTTTCTCGTGATCGTATAATCCAAGGGTTACGAGAATCTCTTTTATCTGGAATTCATTGAAAAAGTGACAACTATAATGTTTTTATTCTCATTATGCAAAGTGTGAAGGATTTCATTGACTATAAAAAAATGTCTTCATAAATCATTGATCACGAGATATTTGCAAAATAATATAAATATGATTCTTGTGTTCATTCAATTAGAGAAAACTTTAAAGATAGATTTATTAAAAATATTTAAGCATTTCTTCGCAAAATTAAATATTTAAAAATTACATAAATATTTTCTTTTGAGGAAGGAAAAATTCCCAAAAAATTAAGTGAGTCATCAAAATAATTAATAAGACATACGATGGATTCTTTGGTGTGTTTTGGAACGTTCGTGCCAAGTTTGAGGTCGGCGGCTACTCTCATATTCTCAATAACCGTTAGAAGTGGCTGGAGTCTATCGTCCTGTGTTATGTATGCACTTGATCTTCTGAATTCATCTAAATCACGTAACTGTCCGTTAACATAAACATTACCGCTGATACCAGTCAGTCTATATCCGGATAATATATCAAGTAGTGTTGATTTTCCAGCACCGGAAGGCCCCATTATAGCAGCGAGCTGTCTTGCTGGTAATCTTCCATTAATTCCATGCAGAATTTCTTTGTAATCTGAAACGATTTCATTGCAAACAAATTCGAGAATAAGAAAAGGATGAATCGATTAAAAATAACGAATGCGTGATTAACATCATTTCGTAATTCCTGATTCATTCAATATTTTATATTTATGAAAAGTTGGGGCACAATGGAATATATTATACTTTTGAGGAATGTCTCGGAAATTAAGCGAAATAACTAAATTATTATGGAAATTTTTTAATGGTAGGTGTTCATTCATTGATCACTTCATCTATGATATTTTCCAACAAAAAAAGCTCATCGTAAGATAAAATTAAAATCAATTACCTTTACGAAATCCCAAACGAACTTTGTAACTTATGTTATCAAAAACAATATCTTTGACTTCATGATCAGCCTTGGTTTTACCAATATGCTGCGGCTCCGCCGAATTTCTTGCACCAATTACGTCATGCCTATGATTATTACTATTTTCATTCTTCGGATTTTTATCGGTGGATAATTGATTCTCTCCTGTTGACGATGAAACACTGGAGGCCTCGTGCATAAGGACCTCCATGATGAACTCGAATGACTCTTATTTACTTTGTGACAGTCCAATGATCTGTGAATCAATCAGGGAAATTATTTAATAATTTCTTTCTCTCTACATTTCACTTGTCTATTCAATCGAGAATTAGTGGGGATCTCACAAATTTTCGATGATACAATTCTCCATAAAGAATAAAACGAATTCTCATGATTAGATTAGATTAAAAAATGAGAAATCATAGATTAATATTTCTGTCAATCGATGATCGAAGGCCATTGTAGGAGGTTACTCGTACTTTGTACCAAAGTCCATTCTTCCGCCACTTGATATCATTTTCCCCCTCCCCCCACTTTCCCCCTTGTTCGCCCACGTGTTTCGCTATTTTCTTTATTCTCTGAATTGAACTATCACAGAGAATTCTGCACGAGTTTTCCTCTCCGCACAATGTTTACCTTCTTCAGAGTGCCTCTACCCCGGATTTCTTCATGAATAAAATATTATTAAGTAAACACTGAGTTGACTGCACAAGGAATCGTGACCCTCAATATCTCTGAATCAATACCAGGAGCAACGGTCTCGACCGATCATCAAACCGCAATTGCTTTATTAATAGTTAGGGGAAGATGGGACAATATGGACACTTGGGCCAAAATGGATAATCGGGAAGCATCGTCGTGTAATATTTCTTTGAAATTTAAGGAATCTAATTTTTGTGATTTTTATAAAAATGTATTTTTTTAATTGATTGATTCTACCAATCTAAATGTAATTGATCAATTTATTTTCATTGACCACTTCACTACTGAATTCTCCTTTTGGAGCTAATGAAGTTGATGGCCTTTCGAAATTCCGATACTTCCAATGGAAAAAATGTAAATTTCAGCTGGAAATTATGGATAATGCAATTCATTGAAACTATAGTTTTCAGTATATTGAACGAACAATTTAACAATTAGAGATTTCTATTTTTTAAACTATCTCGAAAAGTTCTCGACCATTTGATTTTGTTACAGGAAGTTTCAGTACAAATTTTCCGATCGCTTCAATGAAATTGATAAAATATCGAAAATTCATTAACTTTATTATCACTCAACAAATGTATTTTTTTTTTAACTATCAATTTCCTTTTTTTTGTCGCGAATGAGAAAAATGCATGTGATGAATTAAATTTATCTAATTTAATATACCGGGAATTTATTTGCATAATCATTATTCACAAGAAAAAAAATGCATTTTTATTATGATCATGCTAAAAGAAAAAACAAGCAAAAAATTCGTGAGATTTTTTTTAGTTCTCTTATATTTTAACAAAAACTGGTTTCTTAACAAAAGAATCACGTTTTCATCATTCGTTTCATACTTTCATTATGCATTTATCATATTTCAAATCTAGAAATAACAATAAAAATTACGTACAAAAAAAATAAAAAAGTAATTATACATTTTGAAAACATTTGTGACGTTGTTCTGTTCTAATTTTAATTCGATGAAATTAGAACAAATGTTGAATAGTATTGGTCATTTGATAAACAGAGAGAAGTGGAAGAAAGAAGACAATGTGAATTGATAAAGAAGTTTATTATTGTTGCGTACTGAGTTTGATCAAAGTTCAAACAGCAGTAAGAATGACTCACATTATGAGATTTAAATGCTTTGAATTCGTAACCATATTTTTTAACCCTATCTATTCCCAAAATCATCTCATAAAATTCAGCAATGAAGTGGAAAAACCAGGCGACGAAGAGAGGAAACAAGATAAATCCTTCCATCTGAGCCATCTTATTTTTTATCGAAGATCTGAGACTAAACGAGATGGAGAAGTGTTGCGCCCTTTTTTGCTGATCTTTGTCTACGAAACAAGTCCTCGCAAAAATTCCGTCGATCTCGCTTACTTTCCGAAGAATTTCTCAAGAATTGAATGTCAGAAAAACGAGTTATCTTATTTTATCTTTTCATTACCGGATTGAATTGTTGTTGAGGATGAGAAATATGAAGTTCATTGGTAAATCCACCGGAAAATACGAAAGAGTGAATTTTGTAAGATTAATTTTTTTGCAAAAAGATAATGACAATTTTTTTTATCTTCCATTAATTCCGAAATATTCTCGGGAAGAGGGGTGCAAAATAAAACGAGATATGGGGCAAAATGGGAAATTGAATGAGACTAGTGGAATCTCTTTTGAATAAGTTCTCCATTAAATATCATGGAAACTTTGGACGAAAAATATTTCTGAGAATCTTTTCTGTGGCTTTGGCTTCCCTCGAGTTATAGTAGAATAAGTGCAATAATTATTCATACATTGTATGATTAAAAACTAATTAATATCAATCATTGAACAATTATCGTTATATTCCTCTCCTAATTACTGACATCCAAAATACGTAATAATTAACCCTGAAAACAATTTTAATAAAGAGGAAAATAATTAACATATTAACAGTTAACAGTTTTTTTTGTCTCCATAAATTATTTCCTCTCATGAATGATGAAAATAATGTCTCATTCAAATACTCTATGCAATTATTCCTTACGCAATGAATGATTGAAGAAAATTGAAAGAAAAATTGTGTAAATCATAAATTATGTGAACAAAAAAGAAAGAAGAAAATTTTTTTGATCGGTGCAATTTATTGTTTCGTGATTCTATTGATGTTGTCATTTAAATGCACTTGTATAGCTCGAAAAAAATAAAAGTAGATGCAGAAAAAAAAACAAATAAGTGGAGATAAGAACTGTATTATCGCATTTTGTACAAACATTTGCGACAACTCTCAATACTGAATGAATAAACAGATGAATGAAAAAAAAAATTAAGAGGATTAAGGTCGAATTTGTTTCCAAACTATTATCGCTCACGCAAATTGAGAAATTATACTTCCGTAATTCATGATTTCTGAGATTCAATAATTATGTAGAATTTCAAAAAATCTTCCGCATTTTTGTGTTTTTATTTATGCTTCGTCTTTTGAAAACATTTCAAGTAAAAACATTTTTTTTTCCTTTACGAATGCGAATTATCGTGCTATTTCCACCTGTTACATTATCTCTACGGGAAAGTGAAAGTTATCCAGACGAAATTTATCCTTTTTTTTATACACATTGAGTAAAAAATTGCCGTGAAAATTTCATTGAGCAATTACATTAAATAATCATTGTAATTAGAAAATTTCAATGAATTTGTGCAAAGATTTTTCAATTGATTATTTCAATCTTGTGAATCAGTGAATCTCAGGCAAAATATAAGAAAATTTCCACCGGGAAAACAGAATTAAATTTTTTTGGTCCAATAGTATTCGAGATCGAGTTTAGACATTCTTTTTATTGACATAAATAACAACAAAACAAGGAAACGATTTACATATTTACATAGTTTACCCAAAAGTCGGTTTCGTAACTTCTAAATGTCGTTTTGAGTCTAAGACCAGTTCGAGATTAATAAACAGAATTTGAAGGTATTTATAAGAAAAAATCAATTTAATTACTCTCTTCGAAATTTCTCATTATTTTGAAAACTATCGTTAAAAGAAACCTGTATTATATAATTTTCTAGCGGAAATTATAAATTTGATAAATTCATTTTAAGATTATTTCTATTATCACTAGGAAGTGAAAATCCTCATAATTTTTAAATTGTCCCTGAAACTCCTGCCTTTCAAATAGTATACTCAAAATCCGACCAAGGATGAATTTCTTGCGAAATCATTCAAAAAAAGGTTCCTAATTGATTGAAAAAGTATACGGAAGAGTTCCGTTAAATTTATTATCATGCTTACCTTATCTTTCTATTAACACAATTTAATACATTTTTATTATTAATCACAGCACTTATTTTACATAGAAAATAATCTAAACAATTCGAACGTCAATTGAAATTAAAGTTTGTGGATAAATTAAAATCACAGTTTCAAATCTTGGAAGACGCGCGCGCGGTTAATCCGAGACTTGAATCGCCACTGATCGAGTTTATCATCACACAATGTGTGTATATTCCCATGACACATGTTCACTTTTCTCCTACCACAAACAGGCAAGATCTCCAGTTTGTATTTCCTGGACTGTCCAGTCAGCATCCAGTGCCGCACAAAACGTTTACTCCCCCCTCCTCGCCACTTCCACTATTCCCGTTCACTGTGCTCCTTGACCTCCTCAAAACAACCAAGTACTGACAACCTCTTCTAAATAATTATTATTTATCAACAAATACATTAACAAAGCCTTGTGAAAAAAATTTGCAGATTGTATCGTTCGCATCTGCAAAATGCCTGTCAATCATTCTTTATTCATTTTAATGATTATGCAATCATTACAAGTTCAAAGTTTCTGATTTAATTAATATTGGAGATATTCCAATAAAATTGATAAAGTGAGTTTTGTTTATCAAATTTTTACTTATTAATAATTAGCATAAAAATTCATGATTAATAATTTTTCGTTTAGTTAGATTAAAGTATTGAAAGTGAAAGAAAGAAATTCCAATTCATGACTCAATGGAATTTTTCAGCTGTATTTTTTTTTGTCATGGCTCTTTTTTTCTCATTTCGCCTTCTTCGGATATTCGCAAATCCAGATTACGGGATTCTTGAAGAGACGAACAATTATTGACCAGTAGAGTTCACAAAGAAAAAACAATTGCATTGGAATATTCTTTTCATCAGCAATTTGTAATTCCCAATTCGAGATTAATGCTGCTGCAAATTTTCGATTAATTTTCTCATGATGTATGCACGTGTCCTCGGCAGATTGGACTCTGTTCTCGGACGTCTATCTTTAATTTTTCGCCTCAAATAAAAATCCAAAGGTAGAGTGCTGTATTGATGCATCGTGTTTACTATGAAACTCGATTAATCAAAGGATAAGACAAACAAGTGGACTTTCTCCATTTTGATAAAATCGTGAGTAACATTAATTTTGGGAATTGTTGATTTGCAGTGCATGTATGTAGTATATAGTATGTGCTTCGGTTCCTACTCAATGAATTTAATATTTTTTCATTAACGAATATTTTCGTTAACGCTATTCCAAAATTTGCAAACAATTTATGAAAGTTCAGAGTCCATTCTTTCCTTTGTTCTAATTTGATTGTTATATGTTCATTCAGAATGTGATTAATCACGAATTTTGATTCAGTTTCTAGTAGAACGATTTTCTATTCAGTTTCACAAATGAAAAGTAGCTTTTGTCCATTTTTTCTGGAGCATTATAGATAGAGTCGCGTAAACATATTTTTGATTGCGGTATTATATTTATCAATTTTTTCTTGTTTGTTGGAAATTGTTTTCCGCTTTGCAATAATAATTATTATCGGAATTATAATTTTATAAAATTAGAAAATGTGATAAGTGAATTTTAAAATGCGAATAGTTCTTGTGACTTATTGCAAAATCTATTCATGATAATGGAGTTCAAAAAAAAATTAGAACTGTAAGAAAAAATTAATTTCAAAATGAATGGATATTAATATTTCAATTGGAATTACTGAACTATACATCATCGTCATGTGTGTGATTTATTAAAATTTTTGTAAAGTAAGTGATATCCGTTATGCGTTCGGTCATTGTCAAATTACTGATGAGAGAAGCTAAATTTGACTTCTGTTGAATTAAAAAAAATCAAAAATTATTATTACAATAAAAACAAAGAATCAATCAATAATTTTTTTATAAAGAACAGTAAAAATATCTAATTCATGATAATAAATAACACAAAAAATTTACATCAATTCTTTTAATGATAATATAATATACAAAGTATTTACATGTTATCTATTAAAAAAAAAATCTTTGGCTTATTTTCTCTTTCCATGAACAAGATTAATTAACTAACTCGTTCGCCGACAATTATCTTTTCTTTGTATTGACATTGTAGATGAACCAACTGCCATCCATTCATTATTATCAGACTGATACCACGTCAATCCAAGTGAATATTTTGCATTTAAATTAGCATGCTGACAATGACTAAACCACCAGCCGCCATGATAATTAGCAGCACAATCAGCTGTACTAATGTCCATGTCTCTATCTTTAGCGCTGAACTTCATATTATTCTGATATGAGAAAGCATCAGTAGCATTACCACTGTATCCTCCAATTTCCAATTGATAGCCGCTTTCCTCAGACATTACCGTGAAATAATCGTATTCAGCGATCCATTTTATTCCGTAAATATCAGTCAGGTCAATTTTCAATCGGGTACAATTGTCCCTAGTTAATCTGTGGAGTGCCTCATTACCGATCCAAAATTCGTTTATTGGTGAACCAAAACCGGTTGCATACTCGCTCCACGTTCTGTCGAAATCAACAATGCCGTCCTGTCTTCTAGCAACAATAATCCATCCAGAATTACATGATACTAGCAACGGTGCACCCTGGCCATTTCCAAGAAGCGTTAGACCATTACGATCATCACAATTACCGGGCAACGAGTCAACCATCGATCTGTACTCATCCTCAACATGTTCCAATTCGTGTGTTATGTTTTCAGCTTTGTCAACTGTTACCTGCAACTCCGAGATTTCTTTCAATTCTCTCTTTATTTTCATCAAATTGTCCTGCTGAGCATCGCCCTTCTCCTGCAGTTTCGAAGCACTCACACTCAGTGCCTGAACTGTTCTCCGAAGATTACCAAGATCCTCACGCGTCAATGATAATTCTGCATTCTTACGAGCTGCATTAACATCCAATCTGGCAAACTCACGCTTCATTTCCGATTGACTCGTCACCATTTTGTCCTCAATGCTCTCCAGACTCTTCAGCGTAACAATTGTCGTTTCCTCCAGGTGCTTCTCCATCGATACGACACGATCCGTTACGTTCAATAATTTTATCAACAGTTCTTCTCTGAGGTTCTTCATTGACTCAATTGATACATCCGGAGATTCGTAAATCACGCGCTTCTCAATCATTCCACGTTTCTTCGAGACCACGGAGATTTTGTGCTCGAGACGATTGAGGCGTTCCTCAATTTTTTTAACAATTGGAGATCTCAAGAGACTGTGACGTGATCTTTGATGATCGTGTTTGTAAAGTTTTTCATCGTGCTCCACTTCGATTATTTCGTTTATTTCATTGCGTGAGAGCTCGTGACTTTTTTGCTCAAGTGCTGGCTCGTCTTTCAATGATTTCATCTCAATTTGTACTGTACTTAACTGCAACAGAATAAATATATTTCGTTAATTTGATGAAAACTGATTTATGGAGAATTGAATGGAACAAAATTTTGTTCGTAAGAAAAATCGGAGAGAAGCTGATTCGAATATGGAATTCAGTAATGAATTGGTAAAATAAGGTGAGAAGATTTTTTTTTGTGGATTATTCTGCTAATGTCTTCAGAATTAGTAGGATTTAAGGAAATCATTTCTGTGTCAATGTTTCAAATTTATCTGGCTACTCAATTGACAAATATAGAGGAAATTGGGGTCAAATGGAATGTTTCTATACCGTATTTCATATTCCATTCAACTTTTTCTTGTGCTCCTCAGTGAAACGTAAATAATCGCGGGATGCATTATATTTGAGAACAAAAAAATTCGACAATCGAGCTTAACGACATTTTCGATTGTGATAAAAAAGCGGAAAAGAAAAATCATTAAAGATACCAGGTGGTGAGTGTAAAAGAGATGAAAAGACGTTTGAAGACTGGAAGGGGAGGATTTTGCCAGCGGCTCGTGTGAGGTAACACATTCACAACCCCTGCAGTTTTTTCCACAAGCTCCAATTCCGCTGGAATACCTCCAGACGCACACACATAACAGTGAAGGTGGATTCATAAAAAGGGGGGAAGGTGAAGGTACAACAAAAAATGGAAGTAGAGAAAAAAAAATAATGAAAAAGGTAACGTGCCACCTGCCATTGAGAATGGAACGCAGTGGAGGCGGATAAAAAAGAGTGGGGATAGGCCAAGTTGGCGGCAGCTGCTGGCCGCCAAAACGAGAAACTGAAATTAACGGCCGGCTGCCTGACCACGATAGCCGCCTGCTGTCATGAGGGAGAGAGAGAGATTCGCAGGTGCATGGACGAAACATGTAAATAGGGGACAGGGGCATTATGTATTCGTATCAAAAGAATTTTTATTTAATTTATAATGATTTTTTTCGTTAATTAATCGTTAATGACTCCATAGTTTTTTGTGGAATAAAATTATT
>JABSMS010032441.1:6797-25980 GCA_018902275.1 Aleiodes sp. PSUC_FEM 10030003
ATTACACAATACACATATTTATATGTGCCAACAGTTCCAATGTATTTGTGTGTATCTTGGAAACACGAGGAAATTTCCTCCCTCTTTACGTGACTTCCTTAACAGACTGGATGGATGGAAGAGAGAAGGAAAGAGAGAGAGGGAGAAAGAGGGAAGTATCAGCAGTGGCACTCACCTAAGGTGCCACTTGAAACGCAGTGAATTTCACCTTTATACGATGCTACAGCTTGCATTTACAAGTACACCACCTGCTCAAAGTGCTAACTACGTTCATGTTAAACTTATAACGCATATTTGATGTGAATGATCGTTTAACAATTTCAGCATTCATCTCGTGTGATGTAATACTGATGTTATTAGATTTTATTTGTCGGTTGAAGGAGGGTGAGGTTGAATGGGTATAACTGATACGATTTCACACTCAAATATAATTGAGAGATATGTCTGAGCTGCAAAAACGCACTCCACAAAAATGTCCTTGTCTTCCCTGTCTCTCGAGTAATTCAGCCAAAAAAAATGATCGCAAAGATACATCGACTCATCGCGCGTCACCACTTTATTATCTGCATTCAGTATATTTTCATTAACTTTGAAAGCTATGTAATTATTGTATTTATCAGTTACATACCTCCAGTACGTGCTCAGCCTGATTCTCACGATCGAGCTTCCTTCCACTGGTAGTGATCAGACCTAGAAACATGACGTGACCATTAGCAACCATTGAAATTAATAAACGAACTTTGAGAACTTTTGGCTCGATGAGGTGAAGAGAGAGAAAGATAGAGAGGAGTAGGTGAATTTCAACTGGCTTTGGGATTATTCAGCCATGATGTGGATACGTGGGAGTGTTGCACGCGATTTTCCCTCTAAACTGTTCAAATATTATTGGACTTCTCTGCATAACGATTGATGGAAGTGAGAGTTATACGTTGTATGTATTTACGTTGGAATTGGTGAAGTTTCCTTGACCAATCGTGCATTAGTGTCAACATGGAGTTCCTAGTTCGTTTACTGAACTCAAATATGTGAATTAAACGTAGAATTAAACTTTTTATGATCGTTTAAATGTAGTTTTATTTGAATACGAAGAATATGAGGAAAGAGAACGGCTTTGGATGAAAGACGGGAAGTCGTTCATGTTTATCATTACCGGATGCTGTATGTTCATAACATTTCAACATCTGTACATACAAATTATTATATACAAACGTGGAGACATTTGCCGCAGAGATGATCGAGAGATAAGAAACATTGGTTGATGGAGGAAGAAATGAGATTGAGGGAAGTACACTGAGAGAAAAATAGTGGTGAAAACAATCAAACATTTGTGCCATTGGTACTTGAGAAATGTTTTTCTGAATTAATCAAGAAAGTTGTTGAATTTACTGAATTTTGTCCGTTCAAACAGTTAATCTACTTGAATTAACAAAATTCAATAAATTCAACAACTTTTTTAATTAGTTCAATAAAATATTTTTCATGTACCAATGACACAAATATTTAATTGTTTTTACGACCATTTTTCTCTTAGTGTAGTAAAACGTTTATTTCCCTAGCAAACGCTGAACATTTCACTAGGTGTACAAAAAAGTAATAAGAATCGACGAAAAACTAATAACAGACGAAAAATTCATGAATTCACGCGAAGTTTTGACGAGCGTGGCTCAGCAATGTTTGACGCGCTAACTGCGCAATTTTTTATGTACTCTCGTGAAAAATTACCACCTAATTTTTCAATTTTTTGTATACGTCACTAAATGTATAAGAACTGAGTTGAATAAATTTCAATTCAAGAAATTTTTTCGTCAATAATTTCTAAGTAAAAATATTCTTGATAAAAATTTGTTTCTCTCTCCGTGTAGCAATAAACGTAAGTCCAATAGTGTCAGGGCGGCGCGCTCATAGCGCGAGTAACGAAAGGTCAAAACAACTCCGGTTTTTGAATAATTTCGTTACTTCGGCCTGATTTAGGGTTTTTCATTGCCACCACCCTAGTTTTCAGCAACTTTGATAATTCATATCTCATAAACTACACGGGCGAAAATTCCGAAAAAATTCAGGAAAGCATAAAAAAATATCATCTTTAATACTATTAACCGTGGGCGAAAGGGCTGGGACACTATCATAGCTTCAACCGTTCTAAAAAGAAAGGTCTACAGAAATTTACCAAGAGAATTCCTTTGTAAATTATTCAATGAACTACAAAGGTCTCCTGATAAATTCTTCTAAATCCAACAGCTCTGCAGATGTCCACGACATAACCTGCATCCATTATTCTCAAATTATGTTAACCGCTAAATTCACTAAAAAATTAGGTTAAAATGAAATCTTTGAGAATCCTTCCGTACAATAAAGAACGACATTGAATACGTGTCACAGCACTTTATTATGTAGCCACAAAGAGGCCAAGTCGTGTTCTTTCTGCCGGTTGCCACGTTGAACACTGGCGTCAGCGGTTTTTTCTCCGTAAAAGTTGGATCGTTCCGGATAAAAATGTATACTACAAGCTCCCCCCTGACGAGGAGTTGGAGAGAGGGAGTGGACGTGAGGGTTGAATGTCGATTTTAGACATGCCAGATAGAGTACGAGATGCGCGGGCGTGCGCTAACACGTATACACTACTGTTTCACGTATATAAAATCGTGAAAGAGAGAAGAGGACAGGGGATTTGTTCGCGTTTGGCCGTAATAACGAGATTTCGTTTTATCGTCACTAAAATCGGATTTTCTCGCCGATTTCGCGTTGTGTTTCATTTTTTTTGCCACCCCCTCACAGCCAGATGTTTGATTCTTCTGTTTCACCTCGTTTATTTTTCCACGTTTTTTTACGACACACCGAACTCGGGGGAAATTATATTGGTTCGATACTCGTCTCAAAACGTTGCATCTGCGTTTGCTCTTTATTTACAATAAATTGAAAGAAAAACTATTGGAATGAAAATAAAAGGTAAACTTTTCCGCTGCTTTAATATGCATCGCGTCAACACAGGAGTCCCGGAGGCATGCATTTAAATAATTGCTCTTTTTCCCCGGTTGGAGGAAAAATTCCGAAGAAAAACACTTTCTCAATATTTTCATTCTATTTTTTTCCATTCAGTTTCCTTTTACCAATAAAAAAAATCTGATAGGAATTTTTGCCGCATCGAAATTCCTTCATCTCCATTCCTCAAATATAATAATAATCATGGTGTATCGATTTGTGCTTGGCAATTCGTTGATTAAATTTTTTTTCTGCGCCAAGTAGAATCCAGGGGGAAGGGAACGTGAAGTACAGGGCATGACTCGTGAAACAATCTGCTGGTTGAGACTCTTGGCGTAGTGTTGTCCGGGATAGAGGGAGAAAGAGGGAGAGAGAAAGGGGTGCTCTCTTTTCAGGGCTTTCCGAGCGTGCATGATGCAACCGTACAGGCTAGGCTACTGGATCGAAGTGTAATAACCCTCGGTGAGTATCTGGCTTTACTCCGATGAATGTTGAGTGAGAGATTCCACTTAGGAATATTCGTGTTACTGTTTTTTTTCGTCTTGTATCAAAATTCTGACAAATCAAATTTTTCCTCTGTTTGATTAAAACTTTTTTTGCTACGTTAAACGGGAAAAAAGGAAAATCGCGTGATTTCGAGGTTTTTTGAAAAATTAATTATCTTATATTTGCTTTTTGAAAATAATCGCGAATTATTCAAATGTAAATTTTATTCAAATAGTTTTTCAGGGAGAAAAAATTAATTCAATTGAGAAATAATAGAAGAGGGCATTAGAGTGTAAAATTTTTGGCTCATACAAAAATGTATTTGTGCATATGCAATGCACTCCCATTTGGTTAGTGAGATTGCGTGCAACACGCCAACATAGTGTATAAAGGCCCCTCTCGATCGTCATTAAAAGGTCATCGGATATGAAAGATGAAAATTCGCAGTCGATTGAACACCCCTCCCCCTCCGTGCGTCCCGTTCTTTTTTTCTTTTAATATGCTTTTTATGGATTTATTTAAACGGTTTATGTGATTGATTTATCGCATCTACTACACGGTAACAAGTGAAGATAATTTGAATTTATGAGATTGGCTTTTTCGATTTTTATTATTTTTTACTCAGAGAGAATAGATTGAAAGCTTTCGTCTGAATTTCTTCGTAAGTATCTCCTGAAGGAGTGGGTTTAAAGAAAAATGTCAAGAAGTCTTTTTTTTAGAGAATTTTACGGACTCTGAGAAAGCTCCCTTAATGAATTCCCCTAAACCTCATCGTTTTCGAGATATCCTCGAAATAATACAGAGTGAAATTTGAATTCCATTACGTTATTTTCATTGAGGGTTTCTCCCGGATATTTCGAAGTTTAAAATTTCCCAGGGTGGAGTTTTTAGGGTGGGAGGAGAAACGGGCTATATACAATGCAAATTTGGTTAAGAAATTGACTTACCAGTTGTCGAGTTGATGAGGAAGTAGCCCTCGGGATTGCCGCTGGTTATTGAGAATGAGAATTCTTGGGGGGATACATCACGATCGAAGGCTTTTATGTGTACTACACTAACACCGGCTGGTGAATTCTCTGGTACTGATGGATAGTAAACTGGGATCTCAGTCAATGGGGTATTATCATTCTCATCTAATACTTCCACGTAAACCTGTAATTAATTGCGAATTGAATAATTTAACGGAGAAATAAATTATGTTGGATTTTAGTCGGAATTTTAATGTTCTGGATAATGGAGAAGGTCTTGAAATGAGTGGTTTTATTTGAGATAGGATTTTTTCGATGATTTCGTGGAAAAGATGAGGAAATTTTCAATGAAAAGCATTTGACAGAATTGATTTTTGGGAATTTTAAGAGGATTCAATCAATTTGAGCAGAAATTGAAGGCTCTTGGCTTTTCAGTATGAATTTTTCCTAGTTTCCTGCGATTTTCTCTAGTTCTGAAGATCGTGGCCGTTTTGCCCCCGGCTCCCCTACATATATGTATATCTACTTTTTCTGTTTCGCTGTTTGTGTATAACCAAAATTGACTTCAATAAAGAACACCTGAGTGGTTAATAAAAAAATATTTCCCCAGTTATTTAAAAAAAACCGACAACAAAGCATGCATGTTTACCATGGTAAATGTACCCATTCTCGTGTTTGTTCTCGTAATCGAGATATTAATTCATAATCTACACAATTTACATTTCTATTTCCCTAAAATCATGAACAAAGCATCAATCAATCGTCTCATTATCTCAAAATTAATAAATCATTCCCATTAATTACGATACCGTGAACACAAATAGCAAAACGAAAATAGGAACACCGACGAGAATAGGTACATCTACCTTAAAATCAACTTGTTCCATTTTCCTCGTTCGTGACAGAATTCATTGATTGCGTGAAATTTACCTGAAGTTGTGAGCTGAGTGGTACAACCCCATGGTCCTGAGCATAAACAGTCAGCCAGTAGCCGCTCTTGGACTCGACATCGAGTATAGCCTTTGTTTTGATATTTCCTGCAAGGAAACAAAAAAAAATTAATTATGGAATTTCGTCGAAATTCGATGGAATAAGATTTCCAAAGAAACACGAGGACATAATGTCAACGATTACGTGAGTAATTTAGTTCGAAGCGGGAAAAAAAATCGAGTTTCGCCCGCGGCCAAATCCGTGAATCGTTGAAAAAAAAGAATGGTGTGTAGAAAATATTTGGGTACGGAACCGCGGTATAATGACTAGGAGAGAGTTTTAAAAATAAAAAAAATGAAGAAGTGAAAAGAGTTGAACAAAAAATTTTGAATTAAATTGGCCAGTGTGTAGAATGGGCTAATTTAACGTGCAAAAAAAGTCTCTCGTAACTTGAAATTCTCATTCCCACTATCATTCGTAAAAGAGTTTAATGATGGGATTATTACGCGAAGCAGACTGTCGTTATGACGATGTATAACCGACAATTCCTGTCTTTTCTATACGTAGCACGGTTTTATCGTAAATTACGTACGACAGGAGATTCAAGAGGAGATTGAGAGGGGAAAGAACAGAAAGAGAAAGAGAGAGAGAAGGTGGGGCTCAAACCCGAAAGACATCGAATAGTTATCGGCTGGTTTTTACGTACGTACAAGACAAGCTCAGTGGTGAGATAAATGAAATCAGTTTGAAAACTCGTCACAAAAAAGTTCTTATCCTCTCTTCGAAAAGTTCAACTTTTCAGTTGTCATTGCTACTTTCTTCCGTACTCTTCTTTTTACCTTTATAATACGATAATCACGTCATATATTTGCTACACATGGTCCACGGCATTTATCTTTATTTATTTCAAATAAGTTTTGAATTTTTATAGAAATCTCGAAAAGTTTTACTGATATATTGTTACGATGTTTGGAATTTTACGGTGGAAATTGGCAATTTCTTCTGGCAAATATTCAGGTTTTTTATGTTCAAGTTTTGTGGTGAATTTTTTTCGTAGAAAATATTCAGAGGATTTGATGAAAATTTATTTTTCACATCGCAATTTATGCATTAAATATTACGATGATTTATTAATTAATTGATTTGTCAATTATCTCGAAAATTATTGAAGCAAAATATTTTCCAAACTTTTTAATGAAATTCGGAAAATCCATCAACTTCATTGTCATTCGACCTGCAAGTTTTTCTCATTCTCGTAAGCACAACGTTGCAGACGAATTTTCTACGTAAAAGGCTTGAAGTAGAGGATGAGTTTTACATTTACGACTCACGCGATCTGTACGATTACCGATGAAACGTTTACGTCAACAATTTGACCTTTTTCTTCTTTTATCTGCTACGATAAACACCTATTGCTCGTAGGGTTGTAAAGAATTTTATCGGTGGTATCGTCAGGATTATTCGTATCATTTGCAAGAACGTTACTAATGAACCCTTCACAACTTATCCTGATTTAACATTCTACTTTATAACTTTTCTATGATTGTTAGAATTGAATTGTCAGTTATAAATTTTACGCTCAACAAAATTGATTCCTCCAAATTAATTTATAGGACAGAATTTTTTGTTGGAAAAAAAACGTTTAAAATTATCCATTATAGTTCAGTGAAATATTATTACGATAATCCAATGTAAACTTTCACAGGTTAAATTAATAATTTCATTAATAATTCGTGGTTATGAAAAATAAATAAAACAAAACACGAGAAACTATAAATAATTGTTCAATGGGCTAGTGGATGAATAGTTGCAGCATGGTAGTAACCCATGTGTGTGAATATAATATAAACTGCTAGAGTACACTCAATTCACCAGCATAAATCCGCCTACACTTTGTACTATTATATATCTATAATGTTGATGTGTGTTTGTGTATGTATATACGTGAACATTAAGCACAGTTCGCGGTTTAGTTGCCCCTGTGTATCGTGGTAATCGCTTGTACTGAGAAAAAGTCAACTTTTTCCACTTTGTTTTTTCTGTTTAGTTTTACTCAATTTTTTTTTTGTACAAACTCTTGGTTAATACAGTGATTTACATAAAGTTGAGTTTGTTGCCAACACTTTTCACTCTTTGATCGTGATAAAGTATACATAATATGGGAGATAATTTTTTTTTTAATAAATCGATATTTTATTTATTTTAAACTATTTTTCTTAGTTACTGTTTGACTTACGGGAAATTTCATAACGTGTTAATAATTTCATTCAAAATAGTCGCTCTGCGTTACTTTGACGTACCAATGTTTACCGAAGGAACTGCCAATTTCTTCCGTTTCGAAGCGCAAACGATGAGTGAATGATGAAGAGCGATATTTCAAGGAATATCATGGAGATTATATTGCGAATATCTTTGAAACGAAGGCTCAGGGGAAAATGTCAAGATGTAGACACTTCATATCAACAACGCGTCAAGAAGCAATGCCGGAGGCAGGAACTAAGCGATCGACGATTTTCCAGTGGAAAACAACTGTATTTCAGTTTCTTTGTACAGAAGAATTTAATATTCTATTTTTTCTTCTGATCGTAATAGTAGTAGATCTAACAAGTAATTTTCTTAAATAACAAAATTACTTGTTTCAATCTCTTTTTCTCGCAACAACATCGAATTACGAAATTCATTTCCTCAGTGTATGCTCCCTTGTAAAATTGAATGTCGTGCACTTAAGCCCTTTCACCACTTCGCTACAGATTTGTTCATCCAAAAATAATTTTTCTTTTTTATCATTGGTAGATTCTGTCTAAAAAGATGTACAAGGGCGAACAAACTGTTGGGTAATCGAAGCGTTCAGCCACAACAAATTTGATTCTCTTCCGAATATCCAAAGTATCCAAAAAAATAAGAGATAAAATCATTCATCATTCATCCACATTATTACGGAAAAAAGTGATCTCTTTCTCCTCAACGGTGGATTAATCCCAAGGAAAAGAATGAAGTAGTTAAACCACAGAGTTATGTAGACACTAAAGTTCTTTCGGATCCGCCTTGGTCGTGTACTATTCCCTGAGTTTGGCCTCTTTGTGCGTCCTACGCTACCGTATCCGGTCTGTGACGAGATTTCATTCCGTCCTTCCATACTCACATTACCTAACTACCCAAAGGGCTCAGCGTAGTAAACCCTTTTGTGTAACCCACCTCTTCTTCTCTATCTCTCTCTTTCCTGTCTGCTCCTACCAACACCATTACTACTAATACTTAGAACGGACTGGAGGGCCATTTGGGCCGAGAGCCAGATCTTATACCTTTTACTTTTCTCGGGCAATATAAATAGATATGTCCCCAGGAGAAACCAAAAGAATTTCGGCATTTAGTTTCAACGATAAAAAAAGGAGCTTATCAACCTGTATTTTTTTGTCATCAATTTTTCATTTCTCTTAAAGTTTTGAAGGGCCGGCTCGTGCCAAGAATCTGTGATCAAGCTGATTTATGAATTATTTATGATTTAATGCTTGAATTTCCACGAAATTTTGTAAGAACAAGAATGTGATTCCGTGGAGTGATAAAAGGTGAATGAATTTTTCTTTCAATTTGAAAATTTATGGTTAAATAATTTGGAATCTGAAGAAGACTAGACGAATTTGTGTACAGAATTCTTTTGTAGCTCTCTCTTTCCTCTACAAAAAAGCACCTCATGAAAAATTCTCTATTTCTCTCGGATTTCCAAATATTCTCCAAACGCCAAACAAAATGGAAAGTTGATTTATTCTCTTTAACGAATTGACTGGTGAATTATTCATGCAAGGATAATAAATATTTGCAATGAATGAATCCATCAATTTTTTCGACATACGTCGAACTGATACAGACGTGCGTATATTCAATATTTGATGATGTAATGGAGAATTCATTGATTCAGTGCGTATTTATCGAAATCGTAAATTTTCAATTTCACTCATCCAAATATTGAAACGTATCAAATAATTATACGGAATGCTATTAATGATACCATGATATTAACAACATCATTATGACAATGTGAATGCAATCTTCCATCATATTAATCACAATGAATGTAAAATTTTCCATTCCAGTCATAAAACATTTTCCATTATTCGATAAATCAACAATTGTTATCGTCACATTTCGATTCAATATTATGCATCACAAATTTTCCATTGTATCATTATTGTAATGAATCATTTAATTTAAGTACTGTCCTAATTAATTAATAAAAATTATTATGTATTCGAGTTTGTTGAAAAGTTAACTATGAATTTCTCATTTGGGAATCATAAATTACAGTGTGGAAACTAAGGCCAAACTGTAATTTCCGCGGGAGTAATTTGAAATCTTGAATTAACACTATTACATGTAAACTGTTGATGCAACTATTATTAAGGTTGAATATTCCCTGAGTGTATAAAAAAAACTAGAGTATACAGATGCGAGCTGCGCGCGACTGCTCTCCGAGAGCTTGCTCCTATACAGATTCTGATCCTCAAGAAAGGATCATTGTGAAATATGTTTAACATTTGAGAACATAATTCCCCGAACAATTGAAATTGACTTTACCAAAAAATATTGTTTCTCTCTCTTCTCCCATCATAATTATTTATTTTGTTATTTGAGTGAAGATAGAACGGAAAGAAACAAAAAAAACAGGAATTCCCTTGATGCCGGAGGCTGATGGCACATAGGATAGTGTGACAATTCCCCAAAGATGAATATACCCAGAAGGTAAGAGACTGTGTCAACGATGAAATACAAACGATGCGCATCACGCTTGTGAAAAGAGATGCAGCATAAAATAATTACAACTGAGGTGAAAAGTAATTTCACGTTGTAAACTTCAAACTCATGGAAACTTGGTGTGTATACGCATTTGACTATTTGCATATCAAACGTAGCACATACACCCACACGTACATATACCTATATCTACTTCATAGATGCTGTTTCTAGTGCATTTCGTGTTTCAAGAGGTGAACACAAATAATTTTACGATGAGTATATCGCCGTAATTTCATTGCAAGATATGAAATTTCATACGAGTTTAAAAACGAAAGAAATGAGAAAAACAAAATAATAAACGTATAGTTTGTTAAATTGTGGTCATATGTAGAGTAGCCTGTGTGCTGTATATTTTTCATCCATATTAATGCGGCACAAAAATGCTCTCTTTATGAGCAAACACGATAGAAATGCGGACTTTCATGTGTATAGATGTAAAATGAATTATTTATCAATTAAAAATATCTTTCTATTCATAAAAGACCGAGATGAATTTTTAACTTCATTGTTAATAATTCCGAATAAATCACATCAATTCATCACCTGCCCTTCCTTCTCCCAAATTTACCTGCACTTCGAAGCTTTTCGACGATGCCCCCTCATTTTTCCACAAAAAAAAATATGAATGAACTTCATATTCGTTAGTCAAGCTTGCAAGCCGACGAGGAAGAGATCAATGCGCCAGTGCATTACCGAATGGCGGAACAAAAGAGGGCAAAGATTAATCACCAGTGGAAAAACAACGAAATTGTGTATTATAGAACAACAATAAATGTGTTATGTGTGCAGTACAAAGCTTTTCATAAATGGAAATGAAACAATAACAATGCCACGTGGCAAGAAAATACACAAATGCTCCCAATGTTCGTGCTTTAACAAAGCACAAGAGCAAATGAGAGAGAGAGAGAAAAATCGTTCACCCTCTATTGTAATACAAAGTCACGGGTCATTGTTTTGTGAAGAAACATGGAGAGAGACTGGCTCTCTGGCTTTAAACTAGTAAATTCGTTTCTCTTTAATTAAAGTGCATTTAGAATAAAAGATAATGAAAGAGAGAACGAAGAGAGAGAGAAACGTAAATTTCAACTGGAGGGTACTTTACAGTGTATTAGTACAATCAATTTTTACACTGGAATTATTTCCAAGGCCATAGAAAATCATGGAGAATACCATCTGGCATTCGTATGTGAATTCTCTTATTTTTTCTCTTCCTTTATTTTTACGATAAACTCAGTTGAGAAATGATTACATGCAGTTTGGATTATACGTTCGGCAGGTGGCCAAACTGTGTAGTAAAAGGCTGTATCCAAAAATACTATGGGACCCCATCCAAAATACCAAGTTCAACAATGGTTGACTGGATACGATGAATTTTTGGCAATACTCAGTATTACCGAGGGAATATACGGGGTATATATTCTCAGCTTACTTGCATCTGGTGTACTGCGAAACGAAATAGAATCTCCAACAGTGGATCTCGTGTTACAATACCGATGAGTGAGCTTGGTTTATATGTAGATGTTTATGTGTGTGTGAGGGTCTTTGGGGGATGAGATTAGTCGCGTTCTCGTTGCAATAAATGCAGAGCCTTAAGCCACTGTTGGATATCGAGAGTCCACAAGTGGAATTGGATACTTTAATCCAAAATAATAACCTCCCCCTTCCTTATTGTTGTGTCTTGTCTGAGAAAGCAAGGATCAGATTGCTATTGACAGAGCGGAATTACACTTTGTGGCTTTATGATAACGTGTTTGATTATTTGGATTTGTTGGGAGAAAACTTCATGAGATTTAGAAACAGTCGGATCGGGAGACGCGGTAGGGTCTTTCGCCAAGTATCATGGGCTTTGGGAATAAATCGAACGTAAACATGGAGTAGTGGGAATTTTTTTGTGATTTTTGTCACGGTCAATCAATTTTTATAACAATTTTTCCCGAATATTCTGAAACACTACTCCATACGAAATTCAGATAGCAATAAAGATTGATGCTTCATATTGATCTTCGTTTCATCTGTTCATTTTGCTCCTTTTTACGACACAATATAGACTCGGGCATGCGTATGACATCGTTACTTTCCATAGAACTTTATAACCCATCATACACAAACACACGCAGTCACAAAGTGAAGGAAAAAATCAAATTTCCCCAAGGGTTGAGTCACCAATTTTTTTATCGTTACCCAAAAATTCCTGGCACTCGTTTGGTTTCGCTTCGTGATTCTCATTCTTCTCCAAACTTCTCTCTTTCCATTTCGCTCTATTTTTCCATGACGTTGGAGGAGCGAGATAGGAAGAGAAACTGGCTTGACCTGCGGCAGCACCCTTGCGAATTATATTTTTGCATTAATTTTCTCTTTTGTTTAATTCTGTGTTTGTTCTTTCATATTTTTTTTCTTCTCTCTCTGGCCTACTCTTCCTTTGTCCATTCCCGTTAGTCCTGTGAATTCTTTGTTTTTCCTGTGATAACTGGAGGCGTACACTGGACATTTTACTCATTATTTCAAAGGTGGAAAATATAAACCACAAGATTTCGTTTGGCGGTGGCCTTTTCGACATGAGTCCAGGCGTACCATCAAAGCTTTTTAATGAAATTAGATGGTCCCTTCGGTGGTTTGCCTTCCACGGGTTGCCTTGTATACAAGGTACGATGGAGAAAAGAGGGAGACGGAGATAGAGAGAGAAACATAAATGGGGGTTGATGTAGGGTGTAATAGCAGTCTTTAGTGATGCTTGTAGCCAGAAGCATGGTTACGCTGGGACGATCGTGTTGCCTCTTGGGGGTCTCTCCATATCTATATACGAAACTCATTGGTGGTTCAGTATATACATCCAGGTGCATCATCCTCGTTCCATACTTATTTTCTCGCAAAACATCAGAGTGTGTATGTGTGTATATAATGTTTTGGCGGGTAGCGAGCCTTTCATCTTTGCGAACTTTGGCGAAGACGCGGTCAGCAAAGCGCCAACCGCCCTAACCCCATCAGAGCATCCTTCCCATTTTCCTTCTTGTGGACCTCTTTTTATATAAAATTTTGCAATCTACCAAAACCCAATGCTCTCAACAGGAAAAACACCTTAGCCCAACTACTGTGAAACAACTAACTACATTTTCTAAGGGATTTTTTTTCGAGAATGATAAACGAGACACTGAGCATCGATGCTACCTTCAACGTGCTGTGGATTGCACTGTGTGGCCTATATTTATTACGAAGTACTGGGAGAATGCGGCAGTTGAGAAGAGCTTGATTTAATTAAATTGTTTAATTAAATCGTGTGCTTCAATTAAAAATATCATGAGCTGCTTTTATTGCGGTCTTCTTTCAGAGTGCGAGTGATGTTTCAAAAAATGTTTTTGCAGAGATTTACGGACAGTTGAAGATGTAGAAAAAAAAGTAATTGAAGTAATTATGTTTAATTAAATATGTATAAATATTTCTCTAATTCTTTGCATAGAGATATAACGAATTTCGTTTAATGAATCTTCACAATTGGATGACAATTAATTACTCAGTTTAATTGAGTGGTAATCAGTGCCTATTGTGATAATGACAATTGCAACAGGAATAATGTCATTAGATTGACTATCATTAATGTTGAATAATTGTAGCATCAAAGAGGATGACTTGATTGCTTCAAGCAATGTTACTCACCATACCTGACAACTCAATTTTCCCTTCTCACTCATTTCCACTCTGTCTATCCCTCCCACTCATGATATATAAACAGCCAGACCTGAAGTTTCGGGGCACTTCAACGGAAAGCTACGAAACAGCTCCTAGACACGAGGTTAACTCGTATCACTCGAGGAGAGAGAGCAGCTTACATCACACAGACGTCTGACTAGAGCAGTCGGGAAACTTTGAGATTCCACAAAGTAACGAGACAATTTTCTTTTCAGCTCTGATTGAGATTCTAATTCATGAATTATTCTTCATCGTTTGAATTGTTTCGGGATAATTTTTTCATTCAAAAAGTAAAGTTCTTTAATATCCTTTAATCAGTTACTCTGTGGAACTATCATACTGCACTATTGTGTGTATATTAAACTTGAATACAGTCCAATTGCAGGCCTCTCATACACACACAATGAGTTCTCTACAGTGGCAAATTCACAAGGCAAAGTATTGAATTTACTTATGCATTTAGTTTGCGGTCTGTGCGAAGGATTACGAACTTTATCCGAAGACTAGTCTCTCTCTCTCTCTCTCTCTCTTGCACACTGGGATAATCCCCGTTGGGAGTATTTCTTCGGGTACTTCGTGCCGAATTAAACAGCGGAACTATCCATGCAAATTGTTCAACCAGATATTGGACTCGTTGCCAAAGGCCTATAACAATTCTTGAACTTTTGTAAATTTCTCACACTCCAGAATGAAATCACGTTTAATTTGTATTTTTTTTTCTTTCTCTTTATTTCTATTCATAATTAATTGATTTTGAAGTTGAATTCATTTAGCGGAGAGAAGCTTTTAATTGGGAGCCGGAAAATTTGGGGTAAAATTTTATTTATCATTTTCTTTGTTCATTCAAACTTTTGTTTCGAATTTTTTCAATCAAAACTTCGGTTGAACTTACTCATGCACTCACGGAATATGTTTTTTTTGTTACTCCAGGTTTTGTTTCTCTTCGTATAATGTTGAATTTAGATTATTATTATTTTCTTTATTATTCACTGTGATTCAACGGTCTGCATAAATCTACAATATACCAAACAATATCATATTCACAAAGGCACATATATTTACTTCACAGTAATCGCATTTCAACCCGGATACTTCTTGCTTCCATGTACATTTGTGAACTTTTATTTCACATGAGAGATGAGGCTGTTGGAACTTTTCTAACCCCAATGTAAATATACAGAATAATATTTTCTAGAGTAGTTCTTTCATAAAGTCTACTATTTCATTGGATTCTCCCCATTTTTCTTATATTTTCATTGCTAAACATTGATATAGACATCTATAGATATAACTTTTTCTTTAAAAAAAAAATCAATAGAAATTTTATTGTGCAAATAGATGTGTGAGTGCATCCGTGAATTTTTGACAATGGGACAGCATATGCAACCGAGCGTGAGCACACCGAGAAAGATATAAATCGTGTTATACGGGGGTGAATGAAAACTCAAATGTACGCCGATCGTGATTCAATAAAGTGCTGGTCATGTACGAAATCGTTAATAGAATTTCAATTTTTTTTTCCAGACTTTATGCGTGAATGCACTGTGTCTATATATCTCTCGGGGTTAAATGCCATGATTTTTTTCATCGTCCCTCCCTTTTTTTCATGTATACACGATGCGTTTGGATGTGAAAAATATCGTTACTCTGCGCGTGACCATGTGAACGTTTATGGAGGGAAAGAAATTTCCTCTATTATATTTCACGTGTATGGCTTTATTTTGTGTGGACGGGAAAAATCGGTGAAATTTGATTTTTCCAGATTTTTCATAACTACCCAAAACTCTTTTAGTGATTCCCACAGAAAACCACAAATCAATTTTAATCTCTCGAAATGAAATTCTTTATTTCATATGGAAAAAATGTAGAGTAATGAAAAATCTATGTAAATACGACAGAAAAAATAATGAAAACCCCGAGTTGGCTCATCAGATAATAATTACAAAAATATTAATAAAGTATTCAGTAGGAGAAATGGAGAAAAAAGAGGGCAAAAATGAGGAGAGACATGGTAAATAAAATTTTTATGTGAACTTTTAATTAATGCCAGGTACTCTCACTACCTCAGTACCTAACTGGGTAGCGAATTAATTTTCCTCGAGTCCTTTCTTCGTCTTCCTCTCTCTCTTGCTCCTCTGCGATAGCCAGGAGTCAAAATTCCAGTGTTGGTGTAACCGACGTCTTTTATTTTCAATGGCATTCCCTATCCATTTTCTTCACTGTATTCAAGCCAACTTTCAGTCGAAAAAGCTTCCTCACATTTTCCTCCACTCTCATTTTTTAATTCCCCCTCCACTGTAGAAAAGCCCTCAATCTTTGGAAAACCAGAAGAGACATTTTCACCAGATGCTCTTTCCACGAGAATAACCAAAAGCCTTCCACCAAAAATTCACTTCTTCCTATTTCTCTCTATCTCTCTTTCTTTTTCTCACTCATTAACGTGAAACTTTCTCACTCTTCTTGTTCAACGAACAAATTAGCGACATCTCTTCCTTACGGCTGATTACCTCTCCTCGATTACATTCGCAGTAATGTGAAAACTCTCTGGCTCTTTTAATCACGAAAAAGAAACGTTTCGACTGCGAGAAAATAATCAGTATATTTCTTTTTCTCCGCTTCTAATTATCCTTTGATTATTAATTCCAGTTAATTAAATACACGTAATTTTCTGCATTTCATTTCGACCTATTGGAAGCGCCTCGCTCGTGAATTTCCTCACCAACACAAAGAAGTTTATCTGGATAAACACTGGGATGTTTTATGTCAACTTGTGTCATTCCAGATAACACGAAATTGTCGTTAGGACTTGCAATTTTCACCGTCACTTCGTAGTCAAGAACGTGATTCAAATGATCCAGCAAATGAGAATGGACGTGCTGAGTTTACACTGTTATATCCAGAGTTAAAGCTTCTTCTTGCTTGCGCACGAAAGCTAACTTGGGTTGTGCCTTAATGCTACGAAATAGTATACACCAACTGCATCTACTCGATTTACGAAATTCTAACTCGTTTACTTTGATTTAGAATTCAATTCTGTTTATCCTTGAGTGTGAATGCAAATGATTTCGAGAGACTTTGAGTTTATGGAGTAGAAAAGTTGGGTAAGTCTGAATATTTCCGTTTCCTTCATTATAATATGGGTGTTGGATCTTATTCCAATTTTTGGATTTATTTGTCCCCTTTTCATTCGTAGTTTGAGCACTTTTCATTGATTTAAAAATTGCTTCTCGGATTTTTTCTTTTTATCTTTTCCCTATTTTAAAACTCACGAACACACTTCCCTCACACTGGTCTTACGAATCTCAGAAAAATCACTCGAATATATATAAAAACCTGAAGCAGGAACTATGTACATAAATTTTTAGTTATAGCATGTAAATATTTGTTGCGCTGTTAATGTAATATATTTTCATAAATCTTTTTAAATTAAATTAAATTTTCTTCATTGCCTCGGAAATTATTCGCCGAAAAACGATTGTGTTACAGCATTTTCCAGCTCCAATTTCCCCGGCTATCTAATAAATTTTTTTTAAAAATGCAATTTCTCAAAAAAAAATGGAAAAATCGTAGATAATTTGCAAAAAAAAATGAAATAAAATTCAAACGCCATAGTGTGACGATAAAAAGCAGCGTGCGCGTTAAAACGCGTATTTTCACTCTAGTGCAGTTGAAAATCGAGACTTTTCAAACGGCTTAATCGAACGTTCGCATTAAACAATCGCACACTCTTCAAGTTGCATTGCAGAATTTTCGCTGAAAACGAAAATATTTTGTGTCCTCTAAATAACGCCACACAAATGATTTTTGCCGTCATTAAAATAAAAGTAGATACTTTCGTGCCGGTTTTTTTCGCTGATAAATCAAATTTCATTGTGACGTCACTGCGTCGTGCTTGTTCTTTCAAAAATGCTGAGAGCAGCGCTGCCAATACAAATGAACGGCAACAATGTACACAGATTGGGTTATGAGAATCCTCCAATTGGTTCTCCCACAATTTTAATTAACAGTACATCAATGACTTTTACAGTAAAGAATGGAAAGAAATCACACAAGTTCTACACTCGTCTCTGATAAAATTTAATTCTTTCCCCTCGACTCTTTTATGGAAACGTTGAAATAAGTAAATTAGTGGGAATCTTGAGTTGAATTTCCTTTTTTTATGGCAATGGGACACTTCGCAAGAGCACTTTACTATTTTTCTTCTCATGGATATATTCCAAAAGTGTGGAGAAGAAGAAGGCTGACCGGTTGAGTATAAGAAAAAAAACTTTTAATGGCCACAGCGTGGGCAGCCAGCGGAAACGTTTGTGCGGCACCTCCCTTTAATTACGCGCTCTCTCTCATTCTCTCTTTTTCCACTCTCAGGAGAGCCGGTTGCGTTGTACATTGGCACATTGGTACAGGAGAGAAAGGGAGACGATATGAAAAAGAATGAGGCGAAAACTACAGAAAAGTTTCTCACCTTATACATTATTTTCTTTTTTCACTTTCCAGAGAGAAAAATGAATACTGCGAGATTGATCTTGGCGCAGAAAAATGGAGGGTAAATGAAGAATGTAGATTTCCTTCGATTTATTTCATAGAAATGATAAATTTTTTAATAATGAAATATTTTCATTTGTAGAACAAAGTTTCCTTATTTCTTCAAATTACAGGAAGTTGGGAATTGACTGATTAGCATGAATTTACATTTGTGAAAAAAGTTTCAGGCAAAAATACATTATGTAGACTCCGATAGAAGTGAAAAAACTTTGAATTCAATCAATTCATTAATTTTTCTCAAAGAACTCGACTTTCTTAATTCCATAAAAACTTCATAAAATAAGTATTTAATTTACGTTAATTCATCCAGTATTTCTGAAAAAAAAACCTGCCAATTTGCATAAAACAATTTACTTTATTCGCATAGGGATTTTTACTTCAGGCTTATGTGTACAGGTGCAATACATATAATAATACAAGGAGAAAAAGAAAATCACAGAGTGGAAGAAGTGGAAGGACTTTTCTCCATCAGAATAAAGTGAAAACCAACACGTATGTGTCTGTGTATGAGAGAGAGGGAGACACACAGAGAAAGAGACGTTGGAAATGAATGCTACGAAATGAAAAAAAGGCAGAAAAAAAATAAAAATAGAAAGACAGAGATGCAGGATATTTTCCATGGAAATAGTCTTTTTGAGTGTTCCTTCTCGGCTTTTCTGCGACAGGGTGGCACACAACCACTTGACTTAATCTGTGATTCACATTCGTGATAACATTGCGCATGTGAATATGCCGTGTATCCTCATGATGCCAGAAGCTTTTCAAGACGATAGAACAAGTGTAACAATAATAATAATATTAAA
>JABSMS010032552.1:4955-25951 GCA_018902275.1 Aleiodes sp. PSUC_FEM 10030003
AGAGTGGAGTGAACAGAGTAAACTAGAATACTGATCTTTTCGACAGATTTAAAATCAAACTACTAATAACATTAGTAACTATATTAGTACGTTCAAGCATTCCAACTTCAAAAGCTGTTTTGTATGAAACTAGCCGATAAATCCCCTTCAAATTTGGGAAATAATTTTAACCATAGATTCGCTTGAACCTCCTTAGCTATCAATTTTTCGCGTCTAAAAATCATTCTCATGATTAACTAATTGCAGTCATATATTTTTTATAGTTGGCAAAACCAATACCATTTAATGCTTATCAAAGACCAATCAGGCTTCCAACGAAAAACATACCTGATTCAGTAGAGGTAGTGGCCAGTGGATGGGGGCTGATTCAATACAATATAACCCACAGTGAATCACCGCAATATCTTCAAAAACTTGCAATGAAGGTCGTTAGTACTAAAGACTGTGTAAAGGATCTCGATGAATACAAGATAAACGATCTACAGATTTGTGTTATAGGAAAGAAAAATACTGGTGTCTGTGTGGTGAGTTTTTTACATGTCTTTTCGTTTGTTCCGTCACCGGTTCTGTGATGCTCTTCGTCATTCACCTTTCTTCATTCTTTCCCAATTCAGGGTGACAGTGGTGGCCCTATTACTTACCACGGCGAGGTCGTTGGTGTTGCTTCTTTTGTTATACCATGTGCTTATGGAGCCCCGGATGTCTTTACACGTGTTTTCCCATACTTCAAATGGATCAGATGGGCTATGTCAATGTAATTATTTTCGGTATTATATTTGGTTTTAATGGTCATAAATCAATTGATAAAGGCATTTCCAGTAGCAATTGGAGGAGTGTTCATTCACTTTATGTAACTTGAATGATCAAATATATAAGCTAGTGGCAATTCATGAGGACAAACATTTTTGATAAATTTTTTCTATCACTTTTGATGAATTGTCATCAAAAAGTGATAATAGACCACATTTGCACAATTTTTTTCATGTCACGTATCTTGATCTAATGACGAAGGCAATGAAGCGGTGGTTTAAAAGGATGAAAATGTGCCTGCAATAATGTAGTTCGAAAGAATCGAGAATTTATTATAAACAATTTAATGAATAGGTATAGAACAAAGCGCAATAATGGTGAAGTAGATATAAATGTGTGGACTTTTCGATGTGAGGAGTTATATGTGCTATTTCAAATTGCTACGAACAGTAACCCATAATGACGTGTAGAAGAACTCAAATATTGATCTTCTGTCTTGCACTCTCGATTTTTGCTGAGCTACAAAAACAAGTATAATTTTTTTCTTCAGTTGAGCACAAATTATTTGTGACGGTATAAAAATCCTTCGGGGCTGAATAGATTGTTTTGGTAAATGATTGAATTTTCCTCATTTTCAAATTGAAAAGTCAGCTGCCGAGATTTTTCTAAAACCGCCCTACAATTTTTGTTCGACTCCTTTCTAAAAATTAAAAGTATCCACACATTAATTCCTATTTCCATGATATGTTGTTTTATTTTGGCTTCGGAGAGTTCTTCAAGAGTGTCCTTCGCATCAACTTCATGTGGACGGTATGATAAATTTCATGCAATTCTTCTCTCCGTACATGAGAAATATTTTTTTCCTATAAAAGATTAGAACCATTCTTATGAGGAAGGTTGCCATTTCTCATAGAGAAATAGATTTCTCATATAAATCTTCATACGTGATGTGCGATGGATTCTACAGAATATAGCTAATTAATTTTTGAATTGTCTTTATCCCATCACTATGTTTTTCAATAAATTTAAAAGGTATTCATTGATTTCCATCAACCATTTATTTTCGCCATTCAATATCTGAATATCAATACAAATTGGTATTTAACTTCAAAAAGAATGCATATTATCACTTTTCAGGCTACACATGTGGTGAATTTCCACATGAATAAACCATGTGCACTTGATGTTACAGATGTTTTTTTAACTTTTAACATCAGTTTTAAATTATCAGGTATTTTATTGATTACAGGAATACCATTATGTACTTCCAATAGATAAACGATGTTTTTGAGAAGCAAAAATGTAGCACTTGTCTCTCTCGTCTGTCTCTCGATACTCTTATATATTTTTGGATAGCAGGGTCATGACATCCAAATGAGTTTCGGGCAAGGTGACAAATGCAACAGAAAAGTATCAGTCATTAATCATATTAATCAAGTACGAATGGTAATATTAGCATTGACGATGTGATAATATTTTTATCGCAACATTCGACATTCAGAAATTGTGAATTACCTTTTGTACAGAAAAGAATTCTCAGAGATTTGCACGAATCGAATAGAATATTTGAAAAATGAAAAAAATGACAAAATTATAGAAGGAATAAAGAAAAACTGAAGAATTTCGAGGTATTAAGAATTGTTTCATTTGGACTTAATGCATTCGCTGTGATCATTCTGCTTTACAATAATAATAGGCCCCTGTCATAAATCAAAAAAGATTGATCTTAGAATTAAAAGAGACGATAATTATTATATCATAACAATAACTGATCAAATGAGTGTAAAAGATAAGAAATAAAAAGAAGAAAAAAATTAATTTACCAAACATCTCGTAAACATATTTGATTAAACACAATTGATATTTGAACTTCTTACCTTTATTCTTCTTGAAGATATAAAGCGTTGATGAGATTTTTAACAAACAGTATAATTAAGCATCAGCTGTATTGAACGATAATTTCTGGCAGTAATGAAGCTCGCGGCAGTCGTTGTGATCGCTTGCCTTTCAAGTAAGTTTTCGATCACGTTACAACCAAAGTTAACGTAATTTTAATTATTCAGCACATTCCGAATTCAGTTTCTTCAATAATGGACTTTTCTCAAAGGCACTCTTGCGCGTCCTCCGAGGCGTATTGTTGGAGCTCGTAAGGCAGAAACTGGTGAATTTCCCTCACAAGTTTCCATTCGCATGTTTGGATTGCATTTCTGCGGCGGTAGCATTCTAGACGAAACTCATATTCTAACTGCAGCGCATTGTGTTGAAGATGACGACAGGCAGAAACACGAAGGACTTACTGTTTCATTTGGTAATAATAAACTCGCTTCGAAGTGGGCAACATCTTACAAAATCAAAAGTGTTCATCCACATGAAGATTATGACATAGAGGATCCGTATCCCAACGACATTGCCATTATAACGGTGAAATATTCTTCTAAGTGATTTTTTATGCATAAAGTTTATGTGCAGTGAATTCGATTAATCATAATCATATTTTTGTATCTATGGTTCTTCAGTTAGGAAGCGCTATTCCATTCAATGATTATCAGAAACCGATTGAACTACCGGAAGAAGATGTACTTGCTGGTGACAAAGTGATGGTCAGTGGGTGGGGTGTTGAAAAATATCCAGCTGGACCTTATGACATTTCACTTCATTTGTTGAAAATGGAGACAGAAGTTGTTAGTAATGCTTATTGCTCGAAACAGCATGAGTCTGACATTCAGCCAGGACAGATATGTACTTACTCTAAACAAGGACAAGGTGCCTGTTCTGTGAGTATTCCAAAATTCATTACTTTCTGACAGATCTGACCATCGTCTTTCGACAGCTGGTTGACTGTGGATTTCACCGGACCATTTACTCGACGCCCATTCGATCGCTAGTCGTTTCGAAAACGAGAAAACTTGATGGATCCTCATTCCATCGATAGAGAATGGATCACATGCCATCGCGCGCATGTCGACTAAATGGTCCCCTTGATCAGTCCGACTGGTTTGTCGTACTTCATTCCGCATTTCATAGGAAGTGAATCAACTGAGTTTTTCATTTTGCTTTCAGGGTGATAGTGGGAATGGACTCATCTATAAAAATACTATCGTTGGTATAGCATCTTGGGTGTCACCCTGCGGAATTGGGGATCCTGACGTTTTTACGAGAGTTTACGCTTACAGGGATTGGATTAAGAAGACAATTGCTGATAACCCATAATTTTTTTTGTGTAAAAGTGCCAATGCCTATGCTCCTTAATAAATCCATCTTTTGAATAGAAAAAGTGTTTTCTAATTTGGGTATGGAAAGGAGAGAGGACTGATGATAGATAGATTTATAATCTGATCTAATTCTGACTCTGATCTAATTTTGACTTTCACTTCACAATAATTTTCGACTATTATTTTTACCGGTCAGAAAAGAAGTAGGGTTAAAGCGTGGTAGTCGACTTGTTGCGTTCGCCAATTATTCATTAGTAATTTTCCGGTGAATAATTGGATTGAAACTTCAAGAGCTATAGTTCAAAGAATGACATCAGGATAAATAATCAGTTTTGGAGCAATCAGCTGCTTCTAAATTATGAATGCGAGGGACTCATTAATATCACGTTTGTTCAAAAAGATAAGCATCCAATGACACGTGAATTCAAGAGAGCCTTCATAAATACAAATAAATTGAGAAGTATTGAGCCATATATAAGAACCGATGATTTACTGATTGAAACATCCAAATTAAATACTGGAAATCCCAAATCAATGGAACCGATCATGGCGCAAACTAGAAATCGTATATTGACACTGTATTTTCTAATCTTCAGTACTGGTGAGTTATGAAGATGATAAAGTATGAATACGAAGTATGTTCATATTTCATTACAATAACAAAATAATTAATATTTGTTAACTTAATTATAGTTGCATGTGCACGATCTCCAAGCAAAATCGTCAATGGTGGTGCTGCTTCACTCGGTGAATTTCCACATCACGTATCTATTCAACTAAATGGAGAACACCACTGCGGTGGTAGTATCATCGACGCTACACACATTCTAACAGCCGCTCATTGCCTAGTTAATGAAAAATATGAAATAAATAAAGGAATGGATGTTGTCACTGGCACTAACTATCGACTTGAACGAACTGCTAGCAATGTATTTCCAGTTACTAAAGTACTTTACTATGAGGGATATGAGACTTTCTATAATGAAAATGACATTGGTATTGTAAAGGTAGAAATGATGTTTGAAGTATTTTCCTTGGACATCTTAAGTGTACTTCAGTCGATTTCATTGATGATTTCATGATATTTCTTAGTTGGCTAGTCCCATTCCATTCAATAATTATCAACGACCAATCAAGCTATCGACCAGGGACCCACCAGATTCGACACACGGACTGGTAATTAGTGGATGGGGATTAACTTCTTGGAATGGATTGCTGGAGAACGCCCAATTTCCAAGAGTCCTTCAGAAACTTGATGTGAGAGTCGTCGGTAATGAAGAATGCCATAACCGTTGGAAAGAACAAACATACTATTCGTCAAATATACTGCCGTCTCATATTTGTATCTTGCCGACGGCAAAAGTAGCCGGAATGTGCTTAGTGAGTATTCTCCTCATGTCACTCAGTTGATTTTCAGTTCCATCACATTTTTCATGATTCTGATTTCAGGGCGACAGCGGTAGTCCTCTCATTTATAGGAATGAAATCATCGGTGTTGCTTCTCTCGGGATGCCATGTGCTAAAGGCTATCCAGACATATACACACGTGTCAGTCAATTTTTACCATGGATCTCATGGGCATTGGTGCAGTAACTGGCTGTGATTTTGTTTGTGCTGTATTTCTATACGTATTTGATACAATTTCTTATAAAATCAAAATACAAACTGTGCATTAATTTCCCTTCGTAATGAATTATTTAGAAACAATTCGAGATGATTTGCTTCTATAGATGGTTTTTCTGCGATTCGAAATCTTTAATTGAATTTTCGATGGAGGGAATATATGACAAGTATCGAATGAGTTCTTGCCATTAGAATTGATTAAACAGAGAACAATTATCAATTATTGAGTTGGTGGATCGCGGTTTCGTTCGACGAATCATCTATGACAACTTGTAATGGTCAATGTCTACGATCATCGATGCATCGCTGAAATTCTTGAGATACATTAAATATATAGTACTCATATTGAATTTAGGTCACGTCTGGTTATCCATACAAGAATGTTCCGGTTATTTGTTAATGACTTAATTCTTATTGATTTTTCCATCCGAATGACGCAAGGCCATATTTCAAGGCCACCCCAATCATGCCATCCCAATCAATGTCAAACCTCGAATTACCTATAAGGAGCCAATTAGATTTCAGAAAATGGGATAAAGCTTTTACAAATAAATCGGTCAGTATCACGTCGTATATAAGAACTTTTGATGTGCTAAAGCGAGCATCGAATTTGACCATTCCAAACCGTCAAGTACTTGAATCAATGATGGCGCACTTAAGAATTGATCGGTTGGCAGTCTTTCTTTCAATTTGTATCACCGGTAAGTAGCGGAAAGACGAATACATTGGACCGAATTTTATTTTCATTACATCGTAATAGTTACGCATTTATGGGTTCACCAATTTCGTTACAGTTACATATACACGATCTCCAAGTAGGATGATCGCTGGTGATGATGCATTGATCGGCGAGTTTCCGTATCAGGTATCCATTCAGAAAGATGGAGTGCACCACTGTGGCGGAAGCATTATCGACGCAATGCACATTCTAACAGCTGCTCATTGTCTAGTTAATGGAGAATATCAAGTTAATGAGGGATTGGATGTTGTCGCTGGTACTATCGACATTCTTGAACGAACAGCTACCAATGTATTTCCAGTTGCTGGAGTATTTTACTATCCTAGTTACGATGGTCATAATCAATTCAATGATATTGGTATTTTGAAGGTAAAAACGATTACGAAAATTTCTTCGTGTATCAGAATTATGTCACAGGCGATTTTATCAATGATTTCATGATATTCTTCAGCTGGGGAAATCTATTCCGTTCACTTCGAATCGGCAACCCATTCAGCTACCAACTAACGACATATTAGATCCTAGACAGCCAGCGGTACTTACTGGTTGGGGAATGACTTCTTGGACTGAACCCGAAGAAAATAACCAATTTTCCCGTAGGCTTCAAAAACTTACTACGAAAATCATCAGTAATGAGGAATGTCAAAAACGTTGGAACCAACAAAAGAAATACTATACCGATGTTAATGCCACCCATGTCTGCGTTTTACCGACGAAAAAACTATCTGGGATGTGTTTTGTAGGTATTCTTCATTATTTCATTCAGTTTCTCCGGACTTTTTTTCATGTTTTTCTTAACTGCAATTTCAGGGTGACAGTGGCAGTCCTCTTGCTCATAACAACAAAATCGTTGGAATTTCTACCCTTGTGTTCCCATGTGGCAAAGGCTTTCCAGATATATACACACGTGTCAGCAAATATTTGCCGTGGATCTCATGGGCCTCAGCTCAATAATTGTAATTCTTCATGATTTTTTCGTATTCAGCGAATATTATTTATTATAATTACAATCGAATGAACAGTGACGCACTGATTCTCCTTCATGAAGTTTTTGGAAATTTATGTGCACCGTTGGTCATTAAACTTCACAAATAGAGATAGTCGAAGCTTCACCCCAATGTTATTATATTATTATGTTTATGAAATGAAAGTTGTTTTTGAAGAAATTGCTGTTGATTTTTTTGGTGGAAGTTGTTTTGCCCAAGCTTCTTAGACATGTAAGCGTCGAAACAGTAGAAGAAGTATCGCATGAGTGGAGATGCTGCAGCTCAGACTGCCTATAACTGACTGTTTACTTAAGAAAATGAGGAGACAAAGACTTTTAATGTCAAAAAATTGAATGAAAGTTATTGTATCAGGAAAGTCACTTTGAATGAAAGAATTATTGATGATAAATAATGTCATAAACAGGCTTCACAAATAAAATGGGTTGCATTGAAATATATATAAGAATCGTTCATCTGCCGATACAAGCATCAGAATCGAATACTTCAAGTCGTGAAGTCCTAGAACTCATGATGGCCAGAAGAGAAACTCATCTAGGAATACTGTGTCTTCTCATTTGTATCACTGGTAAGTTACGGAATGAAGAAAAACTTGAAACCAACTATATTCTCGCTTACTATAATGAGATTATCATTCGTATCCTTTAATTTTATTACAGTTACATACGCTCGACCTCCAATCAAAATCATCGATGGTGATCATGCTTGGGTCGGTGAATTTCCACATCAGGTATCTCTTCAAGTACGAGGAGAACACATCTGCGGCGGTAGTATCATCGATGAGACACACATTCTAACAGCGGCGCATTGTCTCGTTGATAAGAACTACAGACTGACTAGGGGATTGAAAGTTGTAACTGGGACGAATGACCACTTGCAACGAAGCGCTAGCAACGTATTCAAAGTTGCTAAACTACTTTATCATCCCAACTATGATGTTGAGACTAGTGATAACGATATTGGTATTGTGAAGGTAAGCACTATGATGATGAAAGTTCATTAGTAGGATAGATAGAAGAGTTTATCTGTTATTTGTTTCGATAAAGTTGCTGAGCAACCAGTTGAGTACTTGTATGATTTTGACAGTTTTCATAACGTGAAGATGAATTTCTAAAAGTAGTTTACTGAAAATATAGGATTTTCAATCACGTGAGTGAGTTTAGTCATTTCATATTATTATTCATATTGTCAATTAGGTTTCAGAAACTTTTTTTCATACCTATACAAAAATTGTATTGATATGTAGATAGACCATTTTTAATGATTAAATTCAAAGAATAATAATTTAAAAGAAACTGGTTAAAGATTTTTGGGGAAATAGTTGAGTATTTGTAGGGAAATTCAAAGACGTATTAAATGGAGATTTTCAGAAAGCAATCGGTCGAGAATGTTTGGAGGGATTCAAGAGGAAATGGAATATTTTTGAGGCAATTCCCCCTAGAAGGTTTGCCAAGGGATTGTTCCCGAAAATTCCAACTCAAGTTTCCTCGAGTTTCTCCGAAAATAACCATCCAATTCCTTTTTGAATTCCCCCAAAACTCTTCAACCAATTCCCCGAAAATCCACATTGAATTACTTCAAAAATCGTCCTTCATTTCCTCCAATCTTCCTCGAAAAATCCTCCTCCGATTTCTTTCGAATCATTATTCTTCGAATCCAATCAACCAAAATCGTCTATTTACACGTTCCTATCCTCCAGATTTTTCACATCTTAGTGGATTTTTTTCAATAGGTATTAAAAAAGGAACTTCTAAAATATGAGGTAATATAAATAATGATGTGAAATGATTTAATTCACTTACCTAAATTCTCAACATGTTCTTCACCAGCTCTAGCGAACTAAATAACAGACAAACTCTTCGGCCATATTCATTAGAAATCAGAATATATTTTACAGTCAAGTTCACTAATGAAGTTGTGATATCCTACAGTTGGTTAGACCTATTCCATTCAATAGGTATCAACAACCAATTGCGTTGCGAAGCACTGATGTACCGGATTCCACAAGGGTAATGGCCTGTGGTTGGGGAGCGAATTTTTGGGATGAATCAACAGGAGATAGCACATATCCGCAACTCCTTCAGAAACTTCCTATGAAAATTGTCAATAATGAAGAATGCCAAAGACAATGGTACTCACCGCAAGACCCTTCTACAAATATAAAGCCTTCTCACATTTGCGCCTTGCCTACAAGAAAAGTTTCCGGAATGTGCTTCGTAAGTATTCTTTTCATATCATTAAGTTCATTCTGTATATATTCACAGTTTTCCTCATTTCAATTTCAGGGAGACAGTGGTGGTCCCCTTACCTACGATGACGAAGTTGTTGGTGTTGCTTCATTCGTCGTACCATGTGCTCAAGGTTTCCCAGATGTATACACACGTGTTAGTTCCTACTTACCGTGGATTTCATGGGCGTTAGCTCAATAGATTGTATTTATGATTATTTTGTAAACTTCATTTTTATAGTTATTCAATACAGTATTTCATACGATAATATCATAAGTGGTGTATATTCCTTTCCCAATGAATCATTTCAAAACTATTTAGAATGTAATAGGTATTGGAATATTTATGAAAAAATATATTCTTCATGTGACAATTGTTCGATGTACCGCCTCATCTCACAGAGATCTGAATAATCTGCTTATGTGCGATCCTTTCTGAGATTGCATACTGAATTGTCCTTCTGGCAACTTAATAGCTGTTGATAAAAATTCCTAAATGAAATAAATATTTGGACAAGTGGATAGATTCGGCTGAAATGAAAATAAAAAGTTTGAGATTTATCGTTACGCAAAATTGAAGGGGGAATGGAAACGATGAATTTTGAGACATCTGAAAGGATTTTCTTCTCGTGATCATGAGCCATCTAATTGGGAGCTTCATATTATAAGATTACTATAATCATCATTGAATCAAGTTCTCTCATAATTGGTACTTGAAGTAAAATTCATTACATCGAAGATGCGATCATCCATCCTGAATATGTTCGTTTCATTGTTTATCTGAGAAAAGAGATCTTAACTTCAGCGGTAACTCTGAGTCAAATTAGCTAATCCCGATCAAATATTCTCAGTGGTCCTTAATTGAATAGACAGCCAATTTATGTGTGAGTGAACAGATTTCTGCATAAATGAATGAATTTTGAGATAAACATACATAAGCTGAACTTCATCGTTACTCCTCCATTTCACTCTGACCAAAACACAATTCTACCAATTTTTGTATTGAGACACGTCAAAGGAGGAGCAAACTGAATTCAAAAATTACGACACTGTACAATGGAAAGCATCAATACGTCCTTATGACCACAAACTAACTTATGAGAAGTCATTCATAAGGAGCTTATACCAATACATATGCGGCCCGGTTGAAAATATTTACGTAAAATCTTAACGTAAAAAATTTACGGAAATCTTTTACGAAAAAAAATTATGTGAAAAATGTTGCAAACCTTTAAAGAGAAAGGTACACAAATTTCATGTAAAAGTTTTACAAAAAAAGTTTACTTAAAAGTTTTACGAAAAAAAATTTACGTAAATGTTCCACGTAAAAAAAGGTTCCAAACCTTTACGTAAACATTCACGTCGAAATTTTACGTGAAGATTTCACGTAAATATTTTCAACCGAATCATCTCAGATTCATATAAATGCCAATTGAGAAGTCTACATTGACCAAAAATCGAATGCTCCGTATTCTTAGAGGATCTTCATTCAATGATACTAAAAGTGGAAATATTCCTTTGCATAAATAATTATCTCGATAAATTACTTCGGTGGCGTGAAACCAGATAATTATACACGCTAAGGACAGTAAAAATTTTCTGATACTCCACATCATCATGGGCAGAAAAAGTATCTCTAAGCTTCTTTCTGGAGCTTGGATGTTAAGGGATTAAATACGATAATACTATAACTTCAATCATGTCAGATAGTCGCAACTGTATCGCTAGAAATACTTCACATTGTCTTCATTCAGATAACTCGACAACTGACACTCTGGATGAGAGACCCCTTGCTTGCTCTTATTGTTAAACTGAGGCCGTGAGGTAGATTGTTTCCAAGGTTGATCGTTACTGCATAATGTATCAGAGGATGGCAAGATGTCATTCCATGCCGTCATTATCATCGACAAAGAATCGGAAAGGTTATGGATGACTGAAATTTCGATGAAAGAAATTGACGACGATGATTAATTGAGTCTTCACGATAAGAATTGAATAAACAGAGAGCAATTGTGCGAAATATATTTCGTCTGATTATCCGTGCAAGAAATTCCGAATTATTTGTTTATCATGTCGTTGTTCGTTTGTGCATTGACACTGCAGAAACGATTATTTGAAATATTATGTCTAATAAATGTCGAACTCTGAAAGAATCGTCTCCTCATAATTCAAAACTGCAAGGAAGGAAGCAACATTAAATTTGTTTAAGAGGACAAAAAGCAAATGACATTTGATCTTCGGAAATTGAACAAATGTCATTGTACGAGGAAAGTCACGGTGAATTGAAGAAGTATTTACAATAAACAATTTAATTCCTGGTTTTCACAAATAAAATTGACAGTATCAAGGCATATATAAGTGCCGTTGATTCGCTGATATCAGCAGCTCAAACGAATACTTCGAATCGAGAAGTACTAGAACCAATCATGGCCCAAATGAGAACCAATTTTTTGGCCCTTTGTCTATCAATTTATATCACTGGTAAGTTACAAATCAGAGAAAAACTATGAAATGAAGTATTGTTTAAAATGACATTTTCATCATCAAATGATTATTGATACTCTACACCTTCATTCTAGTTACATATGGTCGGCCTCCAAACAAAATTATCAATGGTGAGTATGCCTGGGTCGGTGAATTTCCACATCACGTGTCACTTCAAATAAATGGAGATCATCACTGCGGTGGAAGTATCATCGATAGCACACATATTCTAACAGCTGCTCATTGTATCGTTGATGGGAACCATCAATTGATTCAGGGAATAGTAGTTGTATCTGGAACTAATGACAAATACCACCGAACTGCAGATAATGTCCATCAAGTTGCTCGATTAATATACCATCCATCCTACGATGCCGCCGGAACAGGTCAAAACGATATTGGTGTCGTAAAGGTAATAGAAATAATAGAATATTCTGTTAGATATCGAACTCCAGTTCCAAATGATGAACTTTATTAATACTGTCCTGATATTCTACAGCTGGCTAGACCTATCACATTCAATGCCTATCGACAACCAATTAGCCTACCGACCGGCCCCACACAGGAGTCCACAAAGGTGATGGCCTGTGGTTGGGGAGCACATCTATGGCATGACGTTACAAAGCATGCTGAATATCCACAACATCTTCACAAACTTACTATGAGAGTTATCAATAATGGGGAATGCCAGATGCGCTGGAACCAACAAAATGAATCACCTTCATATATTAGTCCCAATCAGATATGCGTCTTACCAGCAACACCAGGGCTTTCTGGAGTCTGTTTTGTAAGTATTTTTGTTATTGCACTCATTTAATCTATAAACTTTCATCATTTTTCTCGTTTTGTTCGCAGGGTGACAGTGGTAGTCCTCTCAGCCAGAACGGCCAAGTTGTCGGTGTTGTTTCCTTTGGTATTCCATGCGGTAAAGGTTTTCCAGATGTATTCACACGTGTTTGGAACTATGTACCATGGATTCGGTCGGTCATGACTCAATAATTGTTATTGTTATTCGTAATTCAATTTTATACCTGTTCAATACAATATCTCATATTATCATATAATTGATGGTCTATTTATTTCTCATAATAAATCATTTGGGAACATTCCGGGTGTACTGGGTTGGCACTATGTTTCAAAAAATGGGTTTTGTCGGCAACGGACTCACTTTTGTACTGAGCCGTAAATGAATAATTTTTCACTGAAAGGAGAACGCTATGATTCTCCACGATTTCTCCAAAAAGTTGGTGCGAAAGTCGGTGATCTGACCGAATATGAATAGCGCTTCAGAAAACGGGATCCCAATCGTTCACTTCTACCACCTGAAAAAATGTTTGCTTTCAGCGATGAGCCATGCGGTAGAGGATATCCAGATATCTACACACGCGTTCACTATTATCTGCCATGGATCAAAGCCGTCATGACTCCCTAAACATATCTCTATCGCATATTTGAGATAATAATTCAAAATGATATTTTATTCACCCTTTTTGGTCACTGTTTGGCCAAATTTGAATCCTTTAAAAGATAACGATTCATTAGATCGATGGCAGTTATACAGAATATATTTTGTTTCTGATTATTCATGCAGAAACATCCCAATTATTCATTAATTATATTTTTGTTGATCTTTACATTTAAATTTTGGATACAATCATTCGAAGTATGACATCTACATCAAATTCCGAAAAACGTCCGCTGCTTGTCATTCACGAATGCGCAACAGTGACTGATATCGAGTTTACTTAAGAAAATGAGGAGACAATGACTTTTGATGTCCAGAAATTGAATGACAGTTATTGTATGAAGAAAGTCACATTGAAATAAGAGAATCACTGATAATAAATGATGTCATAAACAGGCTTCACAAATAAAATGGGTTGCGTTGAAATATATATAAAAATCGTCGATCTGCCGATACGAGCATCAGAATCGAATACTTCAAGTCGTGAAGTCCTAGAATTTATCATGATCCGGAGGGAAACTCATGTAGTGATACTTTGTCTTTTCATTCATATCACTGGTAAGTTACGGAATAAAAAAAATTGAAACGATCTATATTCTTGTTTGTCATAGCAGTTAAATTCTTATTGGTATCCTGTAATGTCATTAGTGACCAATGCTCGACCTCCAGTCAAAATCATTGATGGTGTCCGTGCCTGGATCGGTGAATTTCCACATCTGGTATCTCTTCAAGAAAGAGGAGAGCACATATGTGGTGGTAGTATCATCGACGAGACACACATTCTAACAGCGGCTCATTGTCTCGTTGATAGGAACCATCAAATGACTGAGGAATTGACAGTTGTCACTGGAACGAACGACCACTTGCAACGTAGTGCTAGCAATGTATTTGAAGTTGTCGAACTGCTTTATCATCCCGACTATGATGTTGTGACTAATAATAATGATATTGGTATTGTGAAGGTATGCGGCATGATCATGAAAGTTCGTTAGTAGGGTCGGAGACTCTATCTGTTATTTTATTCGGTAAAGCTGCTGAGCAACGGGTTGAGTAGTTCCATGATGTTGACGATTTTTACAACGTAAACATGAAATTTCAAGTGTAGTTTACTGAGAATATCCGGTGGTTTCTTGGATGATAACTTTTTAAGTTTTCGTCGAAAATGAACGTGGAATCCGTAAAATAGATGAAGAATATTCGTTTGGCTTTGATTTGGCATGTACTTCAATATGTTACAATGTTGATGAGGCGAGATATTTGTAAAAAAGTATGAAATTTCAGAAAATGAGAATGAACATATTCAATTTCCCAGACCGAGACATCTGAGTATTTTCTAACTCACTGAATTTTTCTCCGGAAGCGCTACTGTTGTCACCTGGCGAGAACCAAATTCTAACTTGACCAAAATGCTTCGGGAATAATGCACCCCAGACCAAATAACAGATGAACTTTCCAGTTCTATCCATTAAAAACTAAAAAAAATATTCCACAGTCAAGTTTACTAATGAAATCATATCTTACAGTTAGCTAGACCTATTCCATTTAATATTGGTCAACGACCAATTCAGTTACGAAGCACTGACGTACCGGATTCCGCAAGGGTAATGGCTTGTGGTTGGGGAGCGAATTTTTGGGATCCATCAACAGGAAATAGTACACATCCGCAACTCCTTCTGAAACTTCCCATGAGAATTGTCAGTAATGAAGAGTGCCAAAGACAATGGTACTCACTACAAGACCCTTATACTAATATAATCCCTTCTCACATTTGCGCCTTGTCTAGAAGACAAGCGTCTGGAATGTGCTTCGTAAGTATTCTTTTTACATCATTCGATTCATTCTGTATATATTCAGATTATTCCTTATTTCAATTCTAGGGGGACAGTGGTGGTCCTCTTACCCACTATGGCGAACTTGTTGGTGTTGCATCATTCGTGCTACCATGTGCTAAAGGTTTCCCGGATGTCTACACACGTGTTAGCTCCTACTTACCGTGGATTTCATGGAGTTTAGCTCAATAGATAGTATTCATCATTATTTTGTAAACTTCATTTTTATAGTTATTCAATACAGTATCTCATACGATCATATTACAAGTGGTGTCTATTCCTTTCTCAATGAATTATTTCAAAAGTATTTAGAATGTAATAGGTATTGGAATATTTACGAAAACCATATTTTCTTCGTGTGACAAAATCTAGACCAAGGATGGTCTCACTGGACGATGAATGTGCCTTCTGAAAATAGTATATTACACACCTAGGGAGAGAAGAAGTTAACCTCGACAAAGACTTGCCGCCCGAGCGAAACGAGGGTGCCAAATTTTTGTCGAGGTTGACTTTTCTCCATCCGCGGTCTGCACGCTATTTTTTGAAGCAAGGGAGCAAAGAACTATGTTTCCGACCGAGCGAAGCGAGGGAGGATAGTTACTTCTTTGCTCCCTAGATGCAAAAATTAGTGTTATCTGAAAAAAATTGAATGAAAAAACACAAAACTCACAGATCAACTTGAAAACACCTTCAGATTTATCGCCAAACTAGACCAGATTAAAACAGCTGTCCGATTGAGGCTAGACACCACTTTTGCGCAACACGGGACCATGGCGGGACATTGAGGTTTGAATCAAATCTCATTTGAGTTTTGAATCAAGAATATCAGTCACTCCGAATCAACAAACGAATTTAAAGACAGCAATCGATCGTAAGGTAATCGGATTCATGTGTGGTGTGAACCAGCTCATCTTGTAAGATCGAACAATAGCATCTCATTGCTTGCTTGATAGAAGAGATCTTAACTGCAGGGCTAGCTCTGAGTCCAATCAGCTAACCTCAGTCCAATATTGCCGGTGGTCCAAATTGATTAGATAACCAATTTATGTGTAAGTGGAGAGATTTCTGCATGAATGAATGGATTTTCGAATGGAAATGTGAGAGCTGAACTTCATCGTTACTTTTGAATTTTACCCCGAGCAAAACACAATTCTACTGATTTTTGTAATGAGAAAAGTCGGAAGAGGAGCAAACTGAATCCGAAAATTGAAACAATAAACGATGAAAAGCGTCTGGAATACGTCCTTGTGACCAGATCCTTATTTATGAGAGCTCTTTCATAATAAGCTTATACCAATAGAAATGCAGATGTCTTCGTACTTGTCTACAATCACCTCAGATTGATATAGAAGCAGATTGAGAAGTCTAAACAAACCAGAGATTGAATATTTTCAATGCTTAAAAGATCTTTATTCAATGATACTATTAGTGGAAATATTCCTCTGTATGAATAATTATCTCAATAAATTAGTTCTGTGGCGTTGAACTAGGTAATTACACACCCTAGGGACAGAAAAAATTTCCTGGTAACACGTATCATGGGAAGGAGAGTATCTCTAAACTCCTTTTTATGGCGTGGACATTGAGGGTTTGAATGCGACAATACCATAATATCGATCATATCAGGTAGTCGTGACCGTATCGCTAGAAACACTTCCCATTGTCTTCATTCAGTGGCATCTTTATCAGAAAATCAGCTCAAGCTTAGGATAACGGAACGAGTTAAGTTGATAATTCGATAACTGACACTCCGGATGATAGACGCCTTGGTGCTTCTTATTTTTAGTAGAATGCCGTGAGGTAGATTCTTGTCAAGGTTTTTCATTACTGCATAATGTATCAGAAGATGTCCAGATGTCATGACATGCCGTCATTATCATCGACAAAGATGTGGAAAGGTCATGGATGACTGAAAGTTCGATGAAAGAAATTTATGACGATGATTGATTTATTCTTCACGATAAGAATTAAATAAACAGAGAGCAATTATGCGGAAGATATTTCGTCTGATTATTCATGCAAGAGCTTCCGAATTATTTGTTTATCATGTTGTTGTTCGTTTGTGCATTGACACTGCAGAAACAATTATCTGAAATATTGCATGAGATAAATGTCAAACTTTGAAAGAATCGGCTTCTCATAATTTACCACTGCAAGAAAGTAAGCAGCATTGAATTTTTTTAAGAGGACAAAAAGCTAAAGATATTTGATCTTCGGGAATTAAACAAATGTCATTGTACGAGGAAAGTCACGGTGAATTCAAAATTATTTACAATAAACAATTTGATTCATGGTTTTCACAAATAAAACTGACAGTATCGAGACATATATAAATGCCGTTGATTCGCTGAGACCAGCATCCAAAACGAATACTTCGAATCGAGAAGTACTAGAACCAATCATGGCTCAAATAAGAACCAATTTTTTGGCCCTCTGCCTATCAATTTATATTACTGGTAAGTTACAAATCAGAGAAAAACTACAAAACGAAGTTCAAATTTCTATCACATTTTCATCATCAAATGCTTATTATACTCTACAACTTCATTCTAGTTACATATGCTCGACCTCCAAACAAAATTATCAATGGTGAGTTTGCCTGGGTCGGTGAATTTCCACATCACGTGTCACTTCAAATAAATGGAGAGCATCACTGCGGAGGAAGCATCATCGATAGCACACATATTCTAACAGCTGCTCATTGTATTGTTGACGGAAACTATCAATTGATTCAGGGAATAGTAGTTGTATCTGGAACTAATGACAAATACCACCGAACTGCAGATAATGTCCATCAAGTTGCTCGATTAATATACCATCCATCCTACGATGCCGTCGTAACTCGTCAAAACGATATTGGTATCGTGAAGGTAATAGCAATAATAGAAAACTCTGTTAGATATCGAACTTTTGTTCCAAATAATGAACTTCATTAATACTGTCCTGATATTTTACAGTTGGCTAGGCCCATCGCATTCAATGCCTATCGACAACCAATTAGCCTACCGACCGGCCCCACACAGGAGTCCACACAGGTCATGGCCTGTGGTTGGGGAGCACATCTATGGCATGACGTTGTAAATCATGGCGAATATCCACAACATCTCAACAAACTTACTATGAGAGTTATCAATAATTGGGAATGCCAGATGCGCTGGGACCAACAAAATCAAATACCTTCACGTATTAGTTCCAATCAGATATGCGTCTTACCAGCAACACCAGGGCTTTCTGGAGTCTGTTTTGTAAGTATTCTTTTTATTCCACTTATTTAATCTATAAATTCTCATCATTTTTCTCGCTTTGTTTGCAGGGTGACAGCGGTAGTCCTCTCAGCCAGAACGGCCAAGTTGTCGGTGTTGTTTCTTTCGGTGTTCCATGCAGTAGAGGTTTTCCCGATGTATTCACACGTGTTTGGAACTATGTACCATGGATTCGATCGGTCATGGCTCAATAATTGTTATTGTTATTTGTACTTCAATTTTATACCCGTTCAATACAACATCTCATATTATCATATTATTGATGGTCTATTTATTTCTCATGATGAATCATTTGAGAAACATTCCGACTGTACTGGGTTGGGACAATGTTTTAAAAAATAAGTTTCGTCGACAACGGATTCACTTTCGTAATCAACCGTAAAAGAATATTTTTTTCCATACTTCCGAATTTTTCTTCATATGCACGCAACCAAATGGTTGCATGGGTATTCCACGCCCACTTAGGCCTTGAGGAACTCGTCACCAGCTACGTCCACAAAAATTGATTATAAATTATTCTCAATTTATTTTACAATTGAAAGAAAAGAATCCAATTTACACAGATTAATTTTGCCACAGGAGGTATGGCGGAAAAAACTTCGACAACCAAGACCAATGATGGCACAAATTTTATTAAATCCTATTTTAGAACGCTAGTTAGATAAACTAGGAATCCAAAAAACTCGATAAGTAGTCGATAAAGGAACATCATTCCAAAAATATGACTCAAGATGTAACGTGAAAATTTAGGTTCAATAGTAAATTATCATAAATAAATATTCAAGTTCTTCTGCCCCCGCCGATTCAAAAAATTATTTTTCAACATAATCTATCGAATCGTGAAGCAAACCAAAAGTTACACCATTACCGTTTCATCATATGGAAAGATTTTGATGAATCACCATGTTTTCACATAAACCCGAGCGATCCGGCTATATATTATCCATGAATATGAAAAAAAGAATCTTACGTCAACAATAATGTATCATCACTTTATCAGACCTCACATATGTTTCAAATGCCTGCAACGGATTTCAATATATAAAAGTACTGTCGAGCTAAGTTTTGGTTGATTGCTGTAGTTTACTACGAAGTGTTACCATGTTATCTATATTAAAACTTTCCGTTCTTATTATTATCGGTGGTGAGTAAAATTCGTCTCTTATTCGGTTTTTCGGAAATTCCTGGAGCTCACTATACGAAGCATTCTGTCCTTATTTTACAGTAAGTGCCAAACCTCCGCATAGAATCATCGGTGGTCAAGATGCACAAGATAGCGAGTATCCTTGGCAAGTATCGCTACAAGTCTATGATCAGCACATGTGTGGTGGCTCGATAATAAGCAGCAAGCTCATATTAACATCAGCACGTTGTGTTGTTAACGTACTTGAGGATCTTGAAAAGCATCTGGTTGTCATGACTGGAACTAAAGAACTATCCGGAGGGCGAGGTCACAGATATCACGTCGAGAAAATCATTCCGCATGAGAATTATAAGCCAGAGAATAATTTCCTGAATGACATCGCTCTTATAAGCGTAAAGAACATATTACTGATATTGAAGACCTTCGGAAGGAATCTAATTGGACTTATTTAATTGAGTCTAACTCTGTTTCATTGCAGATCAAGGGGAAAATTGCGTTTGACAACACCCAAAGTCCGATTGCTCTTCCAAACTACAATACCCCAGGAAATTTCCGCGGTTCAGTCACTGGATGGGGTGTGGCTACTCCAGAAGGTCACCGTTTTTCGACTCTCCAAAGTGTCATGATGAGTACTTTGGATAATCAATCATGTAAAAAACTTTATGGAATTGAAATTGATGATGGCCAAATTTGCGCAATCAAAAAGGAAGGCACTGGCATTTGCCAGGTAAATAAAATTAATTTCTATGATGATCCTACGAATCTAAAAATCTTTTATTCATTAGCATATTTTTTTGTTGACAGGGTGATATTGGTGGGCCTTTTGTTTCTGAAGGAACTCTCATCGGTATTACTTCTCATTCGCGGGGAGGTTGTGCCGATAAATTGCCAGACATCTTTGTGCGTGTCTACAATTATTTGGATTGGATACAAAAGACGACTGAAAAGTCTGTTCAATAGAAAAATTGAATCATTCACCTACTTTATATTCTTTTCATATACTGATAATGGAAATATTTCTTTGTATAACTGCTACCTCAATAAATTTGAATTGTGACATCAAATGTTCGATAACGTGTCACTCGTAAGCAAAATTGTTCTGAGAATGTTTTATTGAATTTGATAATGACGCACATGGGAAGAAGTAGAACTCTTCCTACGAATCTAGGAAAAAATAGCCCATGGAAAAAACAGACCAGAAAAAATAGACAAGGAAAAAATAGCCAATGGAAAAAGTAGACAAAAAAAAATTAGAC
>JABSMS010032662.1:0-25933 GCA_018902275.1 Aleiodes sp. PSUC_FEM 10030003
AAAATTATTGAAAAAAATAAAAAATTCAGAGAATTATTATTTTTGGAAATACTTTGTCGAGAATTATTCCTTGTCGGAATATTTATTGATAAATTATTATCTTTATAAATATTTTGTCGTGAGATATTTTTCAATGATATTGTGTCGCAAAATATTTAATCGTTAATAGATTATCACGTGATACCGGGCCGATGTTACCTACCAATATTGGCCCAATATTCACAATTTTGGGACTAATAATGGTCGCTTTTCATTTTCGGGAACTAATTTTCTTACTCACCATCCATTAATCTCTCGATGCTCAATTCCTACGAATTCTCATGATCATCTGAAACAACGAAAATTTGGGGATTTTGATAATAACAATTCCATATTAATATCCATGCTGTGTAAAGTATAAAACAAGAAGATGGGTTGGATGAAAGATATTAGATTATGAAGGAGCGTTAAAATTAAGCATTATGCCAGGGAATTACGATGAAATTATCTGGCGTTATGGTAGGAAAACGAGAGAAACAGAAGGGAGAGAATGGTTGGTGGGCTTTTACGAGGTGCGAATGTGAAAGTTGAAGATAATCGCGCAACACAACGCGCGCCGCCTAACAGTCTTCCATTGACGCTCCCTCACACTCTATCGCTCTCTCTCTCTCTCTACTTTTCCTTTCACCCTCTGTTGGAATTCCGGGCGAATTTATATGCGAATAGTACTTATAGGCGTATATATTTTATTGCGATATTCATAACGTTTACAAAGACGCACGAGAGGAAACTGCCTCGTTAAATATTTTACAGTTAACATAGAATTTCTTTATCGTTATATTCGAAAAGTTTTGAAGAATTTTTTTACTCTAATTTCATTAGTTTTCTTTTCTAAAAACTTTTTGGATAAAAATTCACGAAGTAAAATATCATTTAGGGGGGGGGGGGCAACGAAACATTAAAAGTAACTCCCCTGAGATTCATGATGTGTCTTCATAACAAAGTAATAAAAGTTACTTTTTCCTTGCCACAAATGGGCAAACTTTATTCTCAAAACTTTTTTTCAACTACCCTTTTCTCACTTTCTCCAACATTTTATATGCATCTTTGTCTGTGAATATTTTTCAAATGATTTTCACATTCTTCTGACGAGGATAAAAGTTTCTTTTTTATTTGATAAATAATCAATAATTTTTATTACATTATTATTTTATTACCCTATATGAATACCATTTTCCCCGATATTTCTGTCACATCATTTCGTTCGATTTACACCAATTACTTATCCATTTGCTGTAGAAAAAAACCCGATGAATCACTACAGATGAAAAAAAAACGAAAAACGACCCTATACATATTCCGAAAAAAATAACCATGACGAAATTCATTTTTTTTCTCCACTCTTTTTGGCTCTCCTTTCATCCAAAAACCATTTCGATTCATGAATGAGAGTGAATCAAAGTGGCACTCGACCTTCTCTAGCGAAAAAAAGTAAAGAAGGACCACGGTGAAAGTTGAAAAAAATGGGATAGAGAGTAAAAAAACGGACGATTTTAGAATGGGCCGAGACAAGGGTGGTTCGATCCTTTACGGGAATGCACACACAGAAAGAGAGAGAGACGTATTCGAAAGATCGTTTCGCGGTAGAGACGAGGTTTTCTACGATTCTGGTAAGTACATACGCTATATTTCCCAAAAAACCTTTTGAAATTGCGATAGGTAAAAGAGAAAAGAGAACTCCTAACCGAAGGGGCCTTTTCCAAAATGGATGACTGACTCTAGTGCGGTAGCCCCGTTGTATAGACTCAGCAAACATCCGAAAATTCTCATTTAGGAAAATCCTCTTTTCATGTCAACTTGGTGAACGATCGACTTGAGTCTCAGGTGAATGAGAAAGTACGCAGTGGATGGGATATTGGAATTTATTTCGAATAAATTTCTGAATTACTTGATCATCCGCATACTGTTCGATTTCATTCAGAAGTTTTTCTTCTCTTCCTTTCAATGATTGTTTTAACATCAAATCAGCTAATTATTTCATTAAATCAAAAGAAGTCTTCTCCAAACCCGAATTAATGGGACTAAGTGATAAATTTGAATGCAGTGTTCGATGTTCTTGAAGTAATACGATAATATTTATCTTGGGACCTGAACAAACGATTATTGCGGACGTTACTGATACAGGTCACGTGTCAATCCTCGAAACACCTTCGTTGGAATGCGGAATTTCCATTTGGAAGACGAAAATAGTTTGTTGTAGTCTTCTAGACATAATTGTACTCTAAAAGTACCAATCCACGCCTCAGTATCTCCGCGCTAAGCCTCCAGGGATTTCTGTCACAGTAGAGCGAGAAAGATGCAGAGTTTGAACACCTGCCCTTTACCTCTCCCGCGCAGTTTCCATTGACGGGTTGAAATATGGAAGGTCCTTTGGGGAAACGGACACCTGGATTCGCATTTCTCAATGGCCGAGACGCCATCTATTTGACCCAACGACTTTTTCCTTTTTTTTACATTCATGAAACAACCTTCTGAGGATACCGAACTGTTCTTACTGAGGATAGTGAGAGCGTTCAAAAGAGAAAATCATTTTGAAGCCATTTGCGTTAGAAATTCATGCGTTAGAACTGAGGGGAATTTTCCGGATTTCATTCCGCTCTTGAGAGTTTCTGGAGGAATCGCTCATGTGAGCAACTAACCAGCCACGGAAGATGACACATCTCGACTACCTCAGCACAATGACAGGGTAACTCCTTTGATGCTGCGACAGGATGAAAGGAAAACGTACCATGTCATCCGATATTCTCACAACCACAATATCAACGACAATTCCAATGCCACCAGTCTCAACGCGCATAAGGCAGCCCTTTTGTGTACCCATGTCCATACTGATATTTTAATACACGCCTTGGCTTCAAGGCATCCGGAAAATTTGCCGTTTAATCCTATTGCAATATCACCGTGTTTTTCTTTATATTTTCAGCTTGAAAATATTATTCTGAATATGCAATAATTTTTGGGTATTATGGGAGGAAGCGGGGCATAATGGAACGTTTGGAAAGTTGCTATCTTCGAATCGATGTATTGCAATTATTAGGAATTCCTACCATCATCACCGGAAATCTCAACGTTATTTGAATGCAATTTTTTTTGGCGGAGAATATTCATGCCGCGTCGTTCACAAAAGAATGAAGTTCTGTAGTTTCGTGTAATCGCAGGAGAAGTTCTCCTCTGACATTAGTTTTCAAATATCAACACTATCGATGAACGATTTTCTTTTTATTCTCCTGGAACATTTCAGACGTAGACTGAATAATCGGAGTTGGTTCTTCTCTTCCGGAATTTTCAAGAACTTTTTTTTTTTCTTTTAATTTTTTTTTTTAATTTTCAAGAACTGAGAATGTTTTTTACGAAAATTCATAGTATATTCCTTCAGTTTCCCAGGAAATTGGAAAATTTTCGATGCCATGAATTTCGCATTGCCCCGAAATTGCAGATACACTTCAAAATTCTTCAGCAACTTCACTGTAGAAAGAAGTGTCTGAATTTAAGACATTTTGGTAGTCACTTTTAAGACTTGCCGGTAGTATTTTTGAGTCACTTTATGTGTCTTCTTTGAAGACACTCCAAGTGTCTTCCGCGGCAGCCATGACGTTTCTGTGGTATATCTAACCTATGAATGGACCCCATTCTCAACAAGGTAAATTACGAGAAATTTTTCAAAAAGTAGGGATAATAATTTGAAGGATGATTCAATCTTCGAATTACCTAAATTCTTGCATTTATTCAGGATAATAATTCGAGGTTATTCTCCATTATTTGGATAAAGAAACGAAGGCACGCAGTATCTGGTTTTCTGTGTCTTACTAGTATATATACTTGGAATCAGACACCTAATGCGACTAAATCAAATGTCTTCAATTTTCAGACAGATAAAAGGTCTTAATTCTTCTGAAGACACATAAACTGCCTGATCTTCCATAAGAGATTTATCTAATTTTTGTGTCTCATGTCTTATCCTAAGACGCTTGATAAGACACTTCTTTTAACAGTATCTTCCGCTAAATTCTTCGCCTGCTCCAAATAAAAATTTTTCATATTTTTCGGAGATTCTCCGTGAAGCTTTGAAATAATTGAAATTCCCCAAAAAATTATGTGGTATAACGTAATGAATTGCTTACTTTCACTAGAATTTGTCACACTCGATGAATAAATTTTCGTAACATCCACCCAAAGAAATCACACGATTTTTCATCCACCTTCCACACGATCATTGGTGTTATTATTATTATCTTTTCTTTCACCTCTCATTTTCAAAAATGACTGTCGAGATGATGAATTGAAAGTGATCTTCTGGGAGTAAGGTAAATGGAATATAGAAGGTTGAACCGATAGCTGTTTATTTTTCACGGTAGCGTTGATGGGTAAAGTTTCTTCGGATGACGCCGAAGGGTGCAAGTATCCGGGCTGATGCAGCTTTGTGGAGGCGGAGTACGAGAGAGGGAGTGGAAAGGTTTCCAGGTGTCACTTTACCGGGAGCCCGACCACGGACAAAGAAGTTGATGGATGTCTCACCAGCTATCCTTTGCTCCATTCTCATCTTTTTCTTTACCTCACTGGCTAACATGCGACGACCTCGATACCTCAGGTGTCAACCCCAAGCAACGCTGCCTCACTCTATCGTCTTTTTGCCTTATCTTCGCGCCTCTCTTCAAATACTAACAAATGACTTGACTAAAAGCGTAATCTCTTTTCCTGTCTTCTCTCACGGGTTTTCATTTTTTTTTTCATTCCCTCGTAGAATCTATGAGAGTCATTATTTAGGAGGTGATGCATGTAATGCTTCACGATAATTCGTGTGTGTTGAATTGATGATTTTTTGGGGTTCGGAATGCTCCAACGTTGGAATTGATAGTGAGGAAATTGTTCTGAGGATTTTAGTTAATGGGGTGAGATTTTTTTTCTTTTTTTTGTCAGATTCTTTCGAGTATTACTCGGTCGGTAACGGAGGAAAAGTACCAAGCATGATTTGTAAAGGGAATTTTGGAATTTTTGAAATAATCCGGGAAAAGTTCTACCAATGAAATAGAAGTGTGACGTGATACTGATATATTTATTCGTTCATGAGTATTTGAGTATCTGATTTGTTGGAGCCTCGCCCTAAATTGGGGATAGTACATAATTTCTTTATATTGGATTATTAACATTGCATTTTGGAGGAATCAACGCAGATCACTCAATTTGTTCATTTCATCATGACACCTATTCTTATTTTTTCTGGTGCTTTCTTTTTCTCATAATTCTAAGTAAAATTTTCGAAGTTTCATAGCTTTTCGCTGAAGTTTCTGAATTACAATTAGAAGAGGTCGACATCATTACGATAATCGTAATTCGACCAAGTCTTGCCGTATGTTTTATTACGGTCGTGACAATTTTTAAACATCGTTATTATGGCACATTTCGAGATAATCATTGCACCATTTCTTTTAATATGATGAGACAACTTTTTTAATGTGGATAATATTTTCATGTAAACAAAACACAAAGAGGTTAAACGCAAAGGATTATCGAGCTACACTTCTCGACTATTATCGACTATAGAAACGATTTCGATTATTTAATTCGAGTAATCGATTAATCATTCCAATTCGATAATCGATTTCATCTCTTTCATATATAATGGGATGGGATTATTATCGATAATTCTGTGTAAATTGCATCAATTCATGCAGAAAAATAATTACACTTCAAAACCTGTGTCTGAACTTTTGGGTCACGTTTTTTTTGATTCTTCCAATTTTCATTTTCTTGCTACTATTAAATCGAAGACGTGAGACAGAGAGAGGGAGAAATAGGAAATATCTGAGTTTTAATTGGAATTTCTCAATAAGTGTAGCAAGTAATTTTCTTCTTGCATTGCGAAGTTGAAGTTTCGTTTTCTTCGCTAATAGTTTTCCATGAGACATGAACGATGAAGTTTTTCCGTAAATTAGATATTTCTCTCGAAGTTGAAGTGCTTTGCACCGACCAACGCAATCTTCAACAACTTTGATTATTATGTCATAAACAATGTTATAGAAAATTCTGATGATATCAATAAAATATGTGAGAAGATGATTTTGAAGATTCGCTGGGAAGACAAATTCTTTTCGAGTTCATAAAATTGATGAATTTTTGAAATTTTGACAATTCTTTGGAGGCGAGCGGGTAATTTTCGCTGAAAAATTATATGATACAATCAATTTCGGTTCATTAGCTTTTGAGTCATTAAAAAAAAAAGTTTAGAGAGCCAATTTTGGTTCTTCAATCATCTCGGAATGTATTGATCAAAAATTTCTCGCTCTTTTCAATAGAATCAGAAGAATCCCGAAGGTCCGTCTTAATAATCAAATTTTGAGTATCTTCTCCAATTTACGTTGAAAACAAAAAATTCCATTGTCCTCAAGATTTTCATAAGGAATTGCCACAATTTTTCGATAAAAACTCATTTCACTTCATCTGCCCTCAACTTCAATCTCTGCACCTGAAGTTGAAGTCATTCAAAAACCCACATAAAACGTTGTGCACATTCCAAAATATTTGGAGAAGCATCTCACATGCTTGAAAATACCAGACATTGAAAAAACTAGTCCCTCCAACAATGTAAAAGAACCGTCGTCGTTTGGAGTAAAAAAAAACGTTCCTTTGTCATAGACGAGGAACTAGATTTTCATGTCGACCGGATGCTGCCAGTCAATCCCTCGGCGGGAGGTCAAAGGTGGCGTGTTTCGTGGGCTATTCCCTTTTTTCCCCTATTCCTGGTAGCCATTCCGCATTGCCCCGTGTCCCAGGTATTCAACTGAATACCAACGTAATTGCATTCTCACCTGTAAATTTATATTTCCGGTATCTTTTCATTTTCATCAAAAAAATATAATTATAAATCAACCATCAAAAACTGAAGATCACAATAAATCCGAGCGTTGGAAAAAAAGGAGCTCCAAATAAAAACAAAAATGATTTCCTTCGTAACGCCAAAAATTCCGAAATTAAAGTCTCCTTTGCATCACATAAATCTAATACCCAATAAATATAATTCCATAGTCCCAAAAATCCATTAAAAAAATCATAAACTAACACCTGGTCCCCATAAAACCGTGCTCCCCCTTCATCAAATAATTTCCCAAAAAGAAGTGTCCATCAAAACACATTTTCGCTGTTATCCTCGAGGAAAAAACTATCCAGTTAAAAATCAGTCGTGTGCTAAGATCCACCTGGATCCACGGGCATTGGCCATAAATGTCGAGTTGAGCCCATATTAAGCGTCCTCAACGAGAATAAAGGAAATAAAGATAGGACCCCGATGCGAGGAAACCCATTGGGAGCTACCGAATCATACGAGTCACGTAACTACTACATTCGTTGATCCTATAACTGGGAATATATCCCCTCTGGTCCAGCGCGCGTGTCTAGCACCTGGCGAATCAAGAGTGGGGCCCTCTGTGTTTTTCAATAGATGCCTTAACCTCTCTGTTCCTTTTTCTTTCCTCTCCTCAATCTTTCTCCCATTGTCCAAGGATCTCGTACCAATTTTTTTTTCTTTCCTCAAAAAATCTTTGTCCATTCGATGGTAGTAGCCACGCGACTCTTCACATTCTTTTTTGTTCTGCTTATTTATTTTTTTTCCACCAAAAACCAGAAATGACAGTGAGGCAAAATTTATCGACTTCTCTCTGTTATCCTCTTTATTGGGCCCACGGAGTTTATGAAAACGTTTGAAGTTACTATTCAGACAAGATTCCAGGCACATCACCATTTCTTCTCTTCATTCTTCTCTCAGGACAATGTGGAGGGAAAAGAAAAAAAATAGCATCTATTTATCGTTACACACGAGGATCAAACGATTTCGCCTTGTTTCTCATTTGTTTTATTCTTCATCTTTCTCACTCTTTTATTTTACTTCTGTTTCACTTTTTCGGCACTTCTTTCTACGTGCATGTTATTGGAACAATGGATAGGTCGAGCGTCGAGATGAAAACGCCTAGGGAGGGTAAAAAGTAAGTGAGCCTCTCTCTCCGTGAATGAGTGACCTTGACAAAACATCGCGGCCACGAACGAAGCCGTTGAGCCGGGAGAACAAAGAGATTCTGTGGCTCTTTGTCCAAGAGGGTACACCCCCTCCCTCTTTCTTTCTCCTCAAAACTCACTTGCTCCTCATTTCTAATTCTTCTATTTTTGCATCGAATATGAGATTAATTTAGTCAATCATTTCCATTGCCACTGCCATAAGCACTTCTATTCTTGTACTTTTTTTTTGGTCAAATCATTCGCATTCTTTGATCCTCAATGAAAGTGAAACTGGCGTTAATTCAATTTGTAAAATGTATCGAAATTCTTTTGAATTGTTTTTCACTGGTATTCGAAAAATAAGTGGATGAGGTAGAAGCATAGCGATGTAATGTCGAAAAAATATTTAGTCAGACAACCAAATGGCTTTCACAGAAGTCTTCCCCTTTGATTCCATCCCCTACTTGGTCCTCGTCACACAAAATCAAGACATTTGTCCTAGTTAATGGTAAATACATTAAACGTAATAATATATACGAAAATCCGACTGAGTTTGCTATGAAATAATAGAGTCTAACTGCACATTTATCCACGGACCAAAGAATATATATTGTCCATACTCTTAAACCGACTTTCAGCGTTTCTCAGTGACAATAAAGCCTTCAGAAAACCAGCGTGCATTATCAATTCGTAGATTCACGTTGCGTCTAATATTCACTCGGCTGTTTTCCAGTGAATCTCACTGGGTGAAATGGGAGAAGTTTTGATGCGTAGGTGGCAGCACCGGTTCGAACATTACTCCAACGTTTCGCTTCCCATTGAAAAGGCGTTACAATCGGAATTTCGGTTGCAAGGAATCAGCAATCTACTGCGACAAATTAAAGCACTTAAATAGTCAATCCCCGTAAAAAAAATCCGTAAATTGTTTAGAGTTATCAGAAAATCAACATTCTCATTTCTGAGTGTTGCATGACCCCCATTTTTTTCGAACCTTACTCATTTCAACACAATCCAAAAGGAGAAAAAAAAAGCCAGAGGAAAAGTTGATGGATACGGAGAAGAAGTACACTCCATCGCGAGCCGTCGCCTCTGTACGCTGAAGGGGGTGGCGTCGCAAATAATGTGCGCAAGCGCCAGACGAGTTTCTGTCCACCCCCGCGACTCTTCTCGCGCGCCACCCCTCTATTGATTTTGTTACATCCAGTACCAACCCCCTCTTCATCCCCCGGCGTTCTTCCTGGCCCTCTCTACACCACCAAAACCTCCATCTCCTCCAACCATTCTCTTTCTCACTCACACCCCAGCCTCGTTCACTCTCCCCTACGTCTCTCCTCCCATCTCCTCTCTCACGTTGGAACGTCGGCAGCGATACCGTTTCTGTGTGTACGTACAGCTTGATGTATACATTCCCCTTGTATACTTGTACATAATGTACTAGTTTCTACCTAGTGTGTATATAAGTTGGACCAGCATGTGCATTCGACTGTACATAGGCCACGAGGCAACGTGCACGCTTGCGTATATTCTAGTTATACTGAAATAGAAGCTCAATATACATATGTACAGACGATTGGATGAGGAGAGGAATAGCAGAGAGAAAGATGGAAAGAGAGAGGTGGAGAGTTTTCTGTCCACCTCATGGGCTATGGCCGGGGCTTTTGCCGAGCGCACTCCAAATCGAGACGCGATGATAAAGGAAAGGACAAAACCAGACGTCAGCGTAACTCGGCACTACTGGCTTGATGATTTAAAATGAACTCAGTAGTTATTCTCCTTTTTTTCAAATCTTTGATTTCATCTTCAAAACATTTTCAGCTGAAAAAAATTCAGATACTGGATTGAGGATCAGTTTTAAAATGGACTCGTCAGGAATCAACTACTCCGAAATTCTGGAGATCGAGGAAACCCTCCAGAATTCGGGAAGCTACTCTGAGCCTGATCATGGCATGACTTAACTCAAGAAAAATTCAGCACTTACACTCATTCTCGAATTTTTTTTATTCATTCGGTTCTTACTCTGTCTATCCTGCACTTTGGTAACGTCTGCCGTTACAGTGTGAGGCCACATATACCATATATATCGCAAGCCACTCGGTGGTCCCCAACTAGTTCAAGTACCACGTGCTCTCTCGTTGCACCCTTACGCTCACGTCCAACCAAGAAGTACTCAAGAGCATTTGCGGTGGATTTGGCGGTACTCCGCACTTGGTGGTGAGCCTTCTACCCCTCTCCACCCACCTCCTCTCATCCTCCCCTTTTCAGTTCTCTACAAGTCTCCCTCCTCCTCTGTTCTACGAGCCCCACTCAGGATGTTAACCATGGACTTCTCTCCAGTTTGTCTCTCTTTCTCTCGAAAAACCCCAAAGCCTCTCTGTCTTATTCATATTTTCCAAAGCCCCCCCCCCCTTCGTTCTTCAGTTGCGTCGAGAGGTCCCATATGATACCCCGTGATAATCCTGCCTATCGGAGGGTTCACATGCACTCTCTACCTCTACCGTCCACCATCCCTAGGATTAGCTTGCTTTTCCATTCGTTTTTTTCTCCCTTCGGTTTTTGCAGAGACTTTCGTTTCTTTTTGATTTTTTTTCTGCGTTTCAATTTTTTTTTTTTCGTTTTCCAGTCCCAATGAGGGAAACCATGGAAACGATTCTCGATTAAAGCTGTCTTTGATATTGCTGGAGATGTTGCACATATGGAGATCGGAAATATATATCGAGAAATGTTGGCAATTACGGGAGTTGTTCAATTGAATCATCGTTAATGATGATTCTGCTTGTTTCGAAAAAAATAACGAGGTTACGGAGAAATAAGTGGAAATATTTGTGATTGCTTTTGGAGTAGAATATTACACTCTGCATTCTTATCAAACTAGTCTCAGTTTCATTTGGTAGACATCGATATATCACACAAGAGGGTAAAATATTCAGTTCTACATCCGTTAGCTGCCGTTTGTGCAAACTCTCTCGTCCGTTGAGCCGGCTACGGATCAAGTCAAGCGTGAGGGTATTCGAGGGCCTTGTTTTGTGGGATTGCAGGATACCGTCCCACTCCACTCGCCTCTCTTTATCCGAAGAATCTTCCCCGTTATATTGCAAATGGAGGATAGACGTCTAATTTGCCCTCTGAGTATTTGTATACTGGAAAAATACTCTCCAATATCAAATAAAGTTCCTCGCTAAACTGTAAAACTTTTTAAAAATATTTGCGTGATATTTTCTAATTGTTGACCATCAATGTTGGCCAGTATGTGAAAGTTTATTTGATTCTTCAGACGAGCAGGGAGAGCTTGATCTCATGCGGGTTGCGGTAGTGGTAGAAGCCGTACCGAACTGGACTAATAAAGCGATATTACATCGACGGGGGGTCTGAAACCCCCCAGTGTCCACTCGGGGATCTTACTCATCGTGGAATTATTACGCTCATACCTTATACATCCTACGTACTTCTCTTCTCACCCTCCTGCATTCTTCATATCTCTGTGTCACAATCTAAACCAAAAAGCCCAACGGCAATTCGCGAACATTTTCATTATCACCCAGTGTGTGTGATGACGCTGGTTACGAGCAGATGAATGTCATCATATCGTCATATCAAATGTAATCCTTGTATTTTGCATATTATTAGAAATGGCGGATTGTCAAAAAAGCTCAAAAATTAGGAGAAGAGCCGAGAGCTAATCAAGTATTATTGTCGAATAGGGTAATAGAATAACTTCCGCACTCATACTGAAGTTTTTTTCAATACACTGTTAGAAAAAAATTGAAATTTCATGGACAATCTAATGGTAATTTTCATGAGCGTGACGTTTAATTTGTTTTGATGGGAAGAAAGTTATGAGAATTCAAGTTTCAGGTAAAATTCAAGGGAATTCGTAGGTTTTAAGTAGAAGTAAAGACCGAAATTTCATCACCTATTTGAATTTTCAAATTAACATAAATTTTGAGAACCAAAATGAATGGAATTTTGTTATTTTTCCCTGAATAATAGAATTTTCACAGAATAATCGAACTGAAATATACAACTTTCATTAAAATTCAATTGAACATGAATATTGAGAAATAAACTTAGCCAAAATTCCTTGGTTTTCCTTGAATTTTCGGCGATTTAACAGAATTTTGACGAAATAGTTGAACTGATTCTAATTCGTAGAATCAGATGGAGGAATCCAATCAAATTCAACGTTCAGAGATCACCCAGAAGATTGAGCTTGGCGCAAGACTCTATCGAGCCGCTGAATCAAGCAGAACGTAAATTCTCCGCAAAAGCCATTTGAAACTTCATCTGGCCTCGATGAGATTACGTAAAGCGAGACAATTCATCATCCCGAGGATAAATGATACAGCCATGGGTCTTGAATCAATTAGAGAATTGATAAAATATCATAACTGTCCAAATGTTGTTTTCTCAACATCAGCACCCTAATCGAGTGTTTTTCCAAAAAAACGTTCGCGTGACACAAGAGCACTCAGGTTGTTTTGACATGAGACTCCGCCCCAGGTTCATTTGTAGGGTGAGAGGGAAATCCTCCACGCCCTGATGGCCACATGCCATTAAGAGCATTAGAGTTAGGCTATCTAGTCACCCTTTCGATGACCTACCATCTTCTGCTTCTTCCGCCAACACACTGTTTTCTCTAAATGGTTCTCTCTTTTTTCTTTTCATCATTGGCCTCGCGCCCTCGTAAACCGGGGTCAATTAATAGGGTGCCATTTATAAGGACAAACCGGAGAATCTGGGAATCCGCAATCCGCTCGAGGGCAATAAATCTCAAGTCGCCCTGGTATGGAAGCGGAACCCCTCTTGTAAGCTGGTTGTATTGTAGCTATTACCAAGCCATGCATCACTAGGTAACAACCACGCGATTTCTTACTATCTTTCTCACTCTCACGAGCATCCTCCCTGTTGTTACGAGAGACAGAAAGAGTACAGGAGTGTTTTCACATCCAAAAATTATCAGAGTGAAATAGAGGGGTAGAAGGAAAACACGAAATGTCTGGGAAGTAGCACAGCTGATGATGGGGTAGCGTGTAGAGACCACCCAGGTGTTTTCATCTGGGTAAAAATATACAGAATCATGCTTCATATTCCTTGACATCATCTACATTCGTAATAACGAAGAAAAATTGTCTTCTACTTCGTACCAAATTTATCAAATTAAATTTACAACGAGAATAAACTATTCTCAATTGACTGAAATTTCGTGAACGCCATTTTGTTCAAGCGTATCAAATATCCAAGCGCTGTATCAAAGGATTGATGAAGAACTTTAAGATAAATTGGTAGATTGTTCGTCGTGTATTTTTCAGGTACAAAATATCAGTAATCTATCAGAGAATCAGTGGAGTACGTGTAGTTGAAAAGATGAAAATAGTGAGGTAGCAGGACTAGTTGCAAAGAATTGGAATGAGAGCTTAGGCAGCTACATATATAGCAACCAGTCGTGCTCTCCTCATCGCGCCCTCACCGGGCGCTATAGTAACAACACGGGGAAACATAGGGAAATCAATATGGCTTCCGTTGCCCTCTTTCATTCCCCTCTCTACCCCTTTCGCCACCCATCCTCTCGTCAGTTCTCGGGACCGGCGTATAAACCCAAGCTCAGTGCCTCTCACTTCTACTCATAGTGATACGTTCAGCTTCGGCCTTGCTCGGACGGGTGAACCCATTATGAGGGGGTGTTACTCCGGGGCCAATCCCCAACCACCCGCACAACCCAAGAGAGGAAAGAGGACGGTTGCATTTCAGCGCATGTGCGTTGCTAGGGCCACCGGATGGGTCGACGAGAAGACGCGCGAATCGGACGCCCTCCTCATACCCTCTTTGGTTTTCTTTCTATCTTTTTCAGGGATTTTTTCCCTCTCAGTTTGTTTTTTTACTCAAGCACTACACACCACCTCTGAATATTTTTTTTCTGCCAACATGAGATGAAAGGAGAAAAAAAATAGGAATAAATGTTTCTGAATTCGATGCGGCTACTGACTTAATTTGTGGAGTTCGGCGAAGCTCGGCTTTTCACCATTGAGAAATCGCTTTCACGTATTTTCTCGTCTTTCTCGAAATTTGAGAAAAACATTGGGATGAGATTTCTGTTGGTCAAGCGAACTAATACATTTTTTTTGAAATTTATTAGGATCAAAAAGGGATGGAAGTCATTCTGTTCATCAAAATTTTACATTATTTCCTGAAGGAATACGTTTTCAATCGTAATTCTGAAAGCATCATTATAATAATGGATGAAATAGCAATGGAAATGGGAATTGTTCTGCAAAGCGAGATCGTCCGGACATCTGCACTCCTCCCCACGAAGCTGCCAACCACGAAACGGATCATCGGCATGAGTACAAGTGCTCAGTCAATAAAAATACCGCACTATTTACTTTACCAACTGTTGGTGAAGTACCGACTGCAGACAAACTTCGCGGTTATAGCGCGCTTCTGTATCGACGAAATGTGTTTTTCAGTTACCATCGACTGATTCGCAGAATGACGAGCATCTCCATTACCGACAGTGTTACTTACCACGCAAATCTACTTTATCACCAGTTAAAATAATCGATAAGGTAGATCTCAATGACTGCCGATAACTAGATAGCAGATCGCCACCAGAATTTAAATTCAAAGCCGAAGGGAAATAAAACAACGAGAGAAAAATGCTATATCACCAAAAAAAATTGCATGGCGTCATCAAATGATAAATCATTTAATAAAACAAAACGTCATATTGCCCAAATAATTGAGAGTAAATTCACATTATCATCGAAATTCATAATATTAAATTTCCACAATTCCCAAACTTCCTGCATCACTAAATAATAATTAAACTATATCACTATCCTGTCAAGTAATTCAAAATTTATGAAAACATCTACATCAAAGAAATTTAATAATCACAATAAATTGAATAAAACGTGAATACAATTCTATTCGTTCCATTCCCATTCATCTCGACTGACAAAAGACACAGAGAAGATCCATTAAACCATTGAAATTTCCAATTGTGCACTGACAAAAAGAAACTCAAACAATGCGCCCGATGCCAAACAATCGAAACGCATTATCCTTGCAAATTTAAAGCATCCGTCTCAAAATTTCGCGGGAAAAATAAATCATCAATTTGAATTTAAAAAAAACTGCAGTAACTCTTGATTGACAGATGACATATTTTGTCGATTTGACACGAAATCCTGAAAAGCGATACACATCAATTCATCCGTTTGCTCTTCATCTCTCTCTCTCTCTTTCTCCACACAAACACATAGCTCTCAGTCTCCATCCATTACCACTGTCATTCACCAATCACCACTCATACATCCACCTCTACTCTTCCTATCCACTCCACCCCTCACCACCCTCTGGGCCATTCAATCGTTCATCCACTTTCATAAGTGTGTGTTCATACACATTCATTCCCCCTCTCCTCCCACCCACCCCACGGTGAGTTGCAAGTGCATGCGTGCGAGATGTGCACGACTATTCAGATATTGTTGTTATTGTTAAGGGAACAATCGGCCGTCAATAGGCCGGCCCAGCACAATGTATCTATTCAGGTGAAGCCAGAGGTGCTCACTCGGGCATTTTCAACAGTGGAAAATCAATTTGATCAACAAAATTTGGAAAAAGGAGGGATATTCTCATGTGTTTTTTTTCATTAGATTCATCGAGGAAAATACATAGTTTGGTGAGTGATTGAAATGTGAATATCGAATGAAAAGAGAAGGGAATTTTTTGTTTTTTTTCTTCTAAATAATTGGGTTTAGTTGTAGAATTTTCGGGGGAAAAGAACGCAAACGAGGAGCATTATTGAGCAAGTGAATAATAGGATGAAAGGTTAAAGGTAACGTGTATGTGAAAGGCACTGTTATTTGAGTATACCAGGGCTTTCGTGTCCATTCTCGATGATTATGTATGCGGGAGTCATTGTCGGGAAATTCGCGATGCACATGCAAAGGCCAAAAATCCTCGAAATCAGTCGAGTTCAACATCAGCATTGTACCTGGGCTTTGTCTCTACTTCATTGTTATCTGGGTACCTCTCTCTCTCTGTATCTATCTCCCCCTCCCCTTATTCGCGGTGTTCAACGCCGCACTGGGTCTTCATGCATACTCACAAATATTCACGTAATATTCATACATCCAACCTCCTGCATCCCTTCGAAATTCATACGTATGCATTTGTGTATAGACAATATTAGAGCGAAGACAAACGCATACATAATGCTTCGCGAAATCCTCTGGAGTTTGAGCCCGTACTTGATCGTCCATCATTCCGCCATTAAGGGAGGGGTAACGTTAATTCGGGCGAAAAAAGACACATTTTTGTGATTTTTTTTTGACGACACAGTTAAAATATATTCATTAAAACCAAGGGTACGTTAAAGTATAACATTCGAAGAACATTGTGCAAAATTTTCATGAAGAAATATTGAAAAATACGGCAATGGCAGTAATTATTCGGAAGCATCTCGGAAAAAAGTAGAATTGCAGTGCCCCTCATAACTTCATAACTACTGCACCGATCCCTTTGAAATTTTGAACACTATTTCTGTACATAACTTTGATTTACGTATTTGACTTTTTTCTGAATCTCTCAAGATTTATTAGCTATAGTGACTTGAGTTAGGGCTATCTTTTGACCTCTACTTTTATTCCATAGAATTTTCTTTTCATTCATCAAAGTTAAATTGAAACTGCATTTACATCGAGCCAGAAATCTATTTTGGAAATCTCATTCTCGATCTACGAATTTTGATCGAAAGTACCAACAAAAAAACCTTTTCCTCCTCCGCAAACCTTCGAACTTTCCGAATTTCCATTTTCACTTAAAGTCACTTGTGTGTCGAGCATTTCCAGATTCGAGATCAGAAGAATAAAGCTCGCCAAACTCTTTACCAACTACAAGAATTCAATTTCCGCCATCATTAACATGCCATCGAAAATAATTTGAATTTTCAATCATTCAATTCTTCTTTTCGTTTCTGTCAAATAAAATGAAAAATTTGAATGAAATGAAGCGAAAAAAAATCAACCAAAAAAAGCAGGGAAAATTCCAATCAGAATAAAATATAAAAAAAAGAATCACTGAAAAATGTTGAAGGAAAAAAAGAGAAGAAATCCAGAAATAGAGTGTCCTTTCATATGAGACACAATGGAGGAAAGAAAATCGTGCGTCGCGATTTTTGCATCGATATCGAAAGAAAACGAAGCGAGAGAGAAATAGTAGCGGGGGGCTTTATGGGAGGGGGTGGTGGATACTAGCTATGAGTGAAGCACACGAAAAGAGGAATGGAGGGAGAGGGAGAGAGAGAGAGGGCATAGAGCAGCTGAATAGGAAGCGACACAATGGACCTGGGTGGCTGTGGAGGCGTGTTATCAAATGGGTTCCTCATTCACATACTGCGGCCTGAGCTACCTGTGTCTGTCTGTACCGGTGTCTGTCTGTTATACTTATTCATACCACCCATTGTGTCTCCACTGTTGAGTCGAGTTCAGTTCAGTTGAGAACGCGATGGAACGTGCCACAATGCACGAATATGGGGCTGTACCTACGCGGGAGAAATCATTCCCCAACTCCCCTATAGTATTCTCATGTACCTCTCCGTACCAACCTCCTCCATCTCCTCGCTTAGTAACTACGCCACCTTTGCCCGAGTACATCTTTCACTAGTTGCCCTCCTATAATTCTTCAACCTGCTACTGTGAATAGGAGGATACATTCGATTGTGATGGATAACTTGGGGAGAATTCCTTGCAGGGTTCGCCAACAAAGGAAAAATGGCAAATTATTGGCCCAATATTGGCACCATATGTTCTCGAAATATTGGGCTAATATTGCGTGCCAATATCTGGAAGTGTGGCACCAAAAATGGACCAATAATGACCGTTTTTCCGTTTCCTCCTCGGGAGCATCGATGAAGAAATTAGGGGAAAATGTTTCCAGCACACAAATATGCTTGTTCTTACTTAAGGGCAGTTTTTCCAGCTATATGAAGGAATGAATATTGAGACATGCCGATTTTTTGCTGAAAAGTGATGGGCCTCGCGGAAATGATAAACGAAAGAAATAATGATGATAATAATAATGTTCTCAGCGTCTTTAGTACATAAATTTCGTTAGTACATAAATTCATCTTGGATTTGAATGAAGGAATTAACAGAATATTCATTTTTTAATTTTTAGTATAGGTGCAATCAAAAACCTCTGATTTTTTCCAAAAATTGCTCCTTTTGTTTCATTAAAAAATAACTTGTGATTGACAAAAAAAAATTCATTCAGAACCGGGTATTGAGTATGTAAAAGAAGTGTATAAAGTTTAGGTGCAATGGGTCCAAAGGTTCTCCGGAAACTTTGTCTACCGACCGTGACCGAGTTGATTCTGTTCTCGCACTACCACTGGCTTAATTGTCAATATTTTTTCATGAAAATTTATCAGAATATTCTTAGAATAATGCTCGACAATGAACAAAATTTTTAAAAATATTAATGAATAAGGTACTCTGTAAAAAAAATCACAACATGCTTTTTTTTATATCTCAGACCCTTTTCCTCCCTTGAATCATGAAAACTCAATGAGAAAGATAATAAAAACGTTGGAATGTCAAGCTTTTGACAAACACATTCCTTTGCGTCTAAAGTGGCGATATCTTTCGTCAAATCATTGGCATCTTTATCAACATTTTCGAATGATTTCGTAAATTATCAATCATTATTCATTGTTGAGTGTATATTCTTCGAACACCCCTGCTTTGAGAAATGCAGGCACTACATTGATACCTCAATAATCCTGAATTCCTCATTTCTTCAACATGAATAGAGGAATTAATTATTCTCAAATAAAGATAGTCGAAGGAGGAAATTGAAGATTACGAATTTTTACAAAATGCTGAACACTGAATTTCACTAAGATAAGAACTTGTGTAAACGTTAGTATAATGAATCATTGGAACAAAACCCAAATGAGCACGAGGTACAAACAGCACTTTCTTTATTCCTCCAGTATTATAGCTATACAAAACTCGCTCAATACGTCATTCAGTTGAATAACACAGCTCGTTCTACGTCAGAATAAGAGTTTCAAAGGGAATTAAGGATTCAAAGGCATCTTTGCGCGCAATGCACAAAACGGCCAGGCCCGAGCTATTTCTTCGTTTCTTGCAAGAGTTCGCATCAGCTGAATCTATTATATTCTCTGTACAACTATTCAATTCAACATTTCCACTCATCAAAATATCTCAGAGTGATTGCAAGGATTTCAGAGTGATCAAGCTTTTCAGCATTAATCAATTGATAATTCGCATGCTTATATCTCAGCTATGGAACCACTCAGTTCTTTAACAGAAAAGAAGGCTTATTGAAATGGAAAATCCTTGCCATGAAAAAATTCAGTTCGTAAAGAATAGAATCCCCCCGCTTTCAAAGCCACTTGTGTTAATACGATGGATTATAGTTTTCGATTGTTACTCATACTGGTCGCATGTAGGGGAGTGACGAATTTACGGACTCAACATTCTTATTTTCTGTTGAAACTCTCCGCTCATCAGGGATTCGCGGAATAATTGAAGTCCTAATTTCCAAGTGAAAAATAGAAATAATCTCAGAAACACTACGATTAAAAAAAAAGTATTACACCAAATTAAACGGAATCTTTGAAGAATGGAAACACTTGACCCGAGACCTCCCCCCTTCCCCTTCCAAGGCACTCGAAATATAATGGCACAGAGAACTATTGTACATACATAAACGTATATATCATTTCTTTTATATCCGCGTATACGCGGGCACACTGACGTAACTTTGGTCGCGGCCTTATCGGCAGTTATCGGGCCGTGATGTCACACAATGGGGCAGACAATGCGCGGGACAATACACCCCTGCTTCCTAACCCTCGGCCAACCTCCCTCCCTCGATATCTCTCTCTCTTTCCCTTCGCTACCCCACTTCTTCAACCGCTAGTGTACCGGCATACCTTCTCCAGCACTCCTGGTTTCCTCGTTTCATTCTCTATGCCATGTAACTTCAGCCTATCCCTCTGGTATGCCCCCACCGTTACTTCCCTTACCCTCAAGCAGTACAGCCAAATCCACCCCTTTTGCACCCAACCAACTTAATAAACATAATAGCTGACTTTGCCGCCCCGCGGTCACAATGAGATCCGTACTGTGAGATAGCTGAGATATGACGACGCCAGTCTATTGTACACTGGGCCATCCAAGTTTTAGTTTCGACTGGATTATTTCAAATACCCACTTCTATATCCAACTTTCTTTGTCTAAGAAAATCAATAGCCTTTTATAGATTTAAAGAAAGAAATAAATGAACGTGAAGGAAATTTCATTTGAATTTTGAGTAGTGAATCAAATTTCAGTCTTTTCTACTAGTTTTTTTTTAAATTCATTTGTAAGCAAAATTTTTGAAGTTTTGAAATGAGAAGGAAATTTTAAAATTTTGTTCCCAGAATTTTCTCAAAATTTTTATTAAAAGCGATTTTTCAACATTTTCTCTTCAATTTTCACAAATCTTCTAAAAAATCCTTTTTCTGCGTAGTTAAAAAAAAAAGAAAATTTTAATAGAAATTGGTCCTTAAACTTGAAATTGCAATTTTTAATTCCAGTTGAGACAGAATTATCTTTAACAATTTAATTGATCTTTGAAAATTCGAGAACGACATAATGTTTACGATTCAATAAGCAGTGAAATTTTAGCGAGCCATCTGACATAGGAATAAGAAATTAAATAATATATGAACTTGAATTTTCTATTAATCAAATATTCATCGCAAACAGGGCACTGAATTTTCATGAATTGCAAAAAAAAGCATTTCTTCGCTGAATAATCCACTTCAAATCTGTACGAAGAATGATAATTTAATGTAACCCGCGTAATAAAAATGTCGGCAAGGGATTTTTGGAACATTTTTCGCAGATTCGACGCGAAATCGCGGATTCAACGAAAATTTTAATATTTTTTCGTTGAATCCTAAATAATAATTTCCTAACAATGTAATATTCTGGAATCATGAGTACACTGAGAAAAAAAACGAAATTTTGATGGGTAATTTTCACTGGAGTCAAGAATATTTTTAGTTAAAAATTATCAACGGAAAAATTTCATGAGTTGAAAATGGTTCAACTCAGATTCAAGATATTTATCTAATAGTGAGATAAATATATTAGATCTAATTTTCACCAATTTTATTTTGAGAAATTTTTTTGTTGATAATTGTTAACTAAAAAAATTATTGAGTCAAGTCAAAATTACTCATCAAACTTTCGTTTATCACTCAGTGTAATATTATCCTGCCATCAAGGTCATTTCCCCCACACTCCTCTGTATTATTGAATTCTCGAACCTACATATCGCCCTAAAATATAAACTTTCCTATTGAAACAAAAAAATCTCGGAAATTCCCAATTGGCAATTCCAATATTTCCCCTCTAAAATTTCATCTAGAATTGAAACAATTTTTCATCTCCTGAAAAAATTCAAAAAAATTTCATCCCAAACATATGTTACATGTATTACGTCATATTCAGAAAAGAAAAATCCATCAATTCGCTCAGTCGAACGAGGAATTCAATTCAGTATACACATAACTCGTCAAATGATACGAAATCGTATGAAAGTCAATCAGAGAATGTCTTGCACACGAATGATCTTGAGCATTGTGATAGAACCACGGAGCATGCATCCCTTATCGTGTGGCATATATACACAAACCATGAGACGTAACACGCGCCAGAGTCGTCACAACCCCTATCTCTCTCTCTTTCGCTTTGGAACACACATACTCATCTATCTGTGTACGCGAGTTGGGGTGGTTCACGCATCATCGGTTTAGACTCCACGCCCCCTCGCTTCGCTCGCTCAACACGAGTGCATGTAGACACCATCCGGTACCAGTGACATAATACCACGACACAGACACGACTGCTCTGTGTGTATGATAACCACCACATCCCAGGGCTAGGTACAGTTGAGTCTCTCTCTCTCACCCTCCCAAACTCATGCATCCGAACAATATGCTTTCCACCCCTCCGTGTAATCACCCTAACCTCACGTGCCATCATACCGGCACGAGCCATTCAAAAATGCGGTCAGGGAGCTATTATTTCGAGAATCTTTTAAATTTCACTTTTAATTTTTGCCGTCCTCAACATTGTTTTTATGAATAAATTATTTCCATTCATTCTGAAAAATTTCGATTAGATTCTTGGAATTGAATCGAATGAATGGAAATTTTTTTAGTAATGGAATTACATTATTCCTCATTTTCCTGTATTGCAAAGGCCTTAACTGACATTCTCTCATTCTCCCCAAACAATTAATTAATGAATAAACTTTTATAATTAAATGAATTACATTTTTGACAGAGGGATGGATTATCAAAAGTGAAGGAAACGATAATTGCCCCTTCGAGGAATATGTAAAGTTTCATGGACAAATCCATGAGAATTTTGCACTGTTCTATAAACTGATTTTCTGTCGATAAATCTATGGTAGTATTCTTCTATGGAAACGTTTGTTTTGAAAAATTTATTGATTAACTGTTCAAGATTAATTATTTATTAATAACTAATGAGTTTTTTTTTATCGAATAGTGAGTCATATTCTAGTTTTAAATATGTAATGATACCTGACGTATAGAAGAAACTAATATAGTCAATTAAAATGATAAATGTCATCGTCGCGACGATAGATAATAATGCCACCGAGAAACATTATATTCTTACGTATGAATCAGATTGATGGTTTGTAAGAAATCTCCGAAAAATGATAAAAAAGATCGAATAGCGGCAATACATCCTCAATCAGAACCACGTTACTGAAAAAAGCAGTTTTTCATTTTATTTTGACAACACCATTCATTTGAAAATGACTTATTCAGTTGATTACATCCGAGAATTTACGACCTCGGGGGACATACTGATTAACTCCAAAGTCCCGCAACAGATGGATGCAGGAAGGGTTAAATCACGTTTAAACATCCCCTCCTGGATTACATATACTGAAACGTTCAAAACGTCAAATCGATTATCAGCAGTGGTTTATCAAGATGATTATGAATCATTGAGCCACTAGTGGTACTAGAAAAATTTTCTCCCCCTTGCACCAATGAGAGAGAAGTGGAAGATGGGGAAAACAGTGGGTGTCTAGAGTGGCAACTAACGCTTGATGAAGGGGTTGATGACAATATAATACGAGTAAAGCCAACAGTAAGGGGCTTACCCCTTTTCAATATGAGCTTTAAAGTTACCCTTCATTGGCGATATCGAATGCATAATGAAGGGTTGTTTGATAATTTCATTCTTAAGTCAATACCCCGTGTCCCCTTAATCCTGCGATATTTTTTTATCAGGCGTCCATTGATTTTTTTGGATGACACAATAGACGACAAAAACAAACAATGCTTCGCGATGTGATTGTCATTTGACGATGAGTTCAGAGTCATTTGGCCATAGCTGGGGTCTTTTAAATCGATTAAAATATTGGAGAAGCAATGAAGAATCTAGAGGTTGACTGAAGTAGTAATTAAATTCCAGAATACATAAAGAACAAAAATCAGGATGAGACACAGATCTCATTAGTGAATCATTTAAAAGGCCGAATAACCTATCGAAAGGATTAAAAGTTTCGAGAAATCTACAAGGACTGTATCGCAACATTTTCTCCCCTCCACTCGTCTCTTTCCTATCAGCATGGCCCTTCTCATTCGATATCCATTTCTGTACATTGAATTCGAGTCCCTCTCTATTTCCACGTTCTCCATTATATCTTTTATCAATCTGTGAGCTTTCAGGGCTTTGAGCACACTGAAAGCTACGTGATAAATCATGAAATGTACGAATCCATACAAAGATATAATATAAAGTATATATGTTATACAAGTCTTCTCTCTCCTGGTCACCCACGTATTTCAGAATTGTCGACACAAATATATTTATAGAAGTGCGTGAATCTGAGTGTATGTCTGGCCCTCTAAGATGTGTATTCCAATGCTTCTCTCCATTTATTCTTACATTTCTTTCTTCTCTAATTTATCTCCTCCTTGAAAATGTATCTATTCTCAATGTGCGTATATCAGTAAAATATATAGATGTACTCATTGCACATATTATATACGACGAAACGGTGGGTTCAATAGGCAGCATTGCTGAAGCGAATGCCATCCATACAGCGACCAGATGAGGTCTTCTAGCTTCCGTCGAGTCCGCGTGAAAGGATGCTCCAATAATATTCCATTCACCAAACTCTAACCCACCCTCCTTCCTCTCTCTCTCTCTCTATCTGCTTCATACCATGTATACATTGCCTCTCCCTACCAATCTTTCCATCAACCCCCTTACCCAACACACACAGTCAAATGCATACATACATACACTGTCTTTCACTCTTATGGTCCGGTCCACATGAACCCTAGTTTCCTCCCCACCAACCCATTGATTTTTCATTCCTCGGCTTTTCAATAGTTTGTTATGAGCTTTCCTTTGGCGACGTTTTCTCCAATTCTATACATCGTGAGAAAGAATGTATATACAGCCGTTCAAGCGCGCGCTTTATTTCATTCAAAGAATTTTATCAGGAATGATCAAGTACCTACGTACTTGATTGAAGAAATTCAAAGATTCTTAGAATTAAAGGAAAATTAATACGTTCTGAATTAATTAATGAAGAAAAAGATTCTCATCCAGAAATAATAAAAAAATCCAAAAGCTCATTTCTAAAGTATGGACACCAATCAATAAAATACTAACCAAAGTAGTTCCGTAATGCATAACCTATAACTTTAATCAGGGATGAATAAAAGCACGGAGAACCCTTTTTCGGTTTGCGGCACTGCGTCAAGGCGAAGAATGGAGATGCGGATGTAGCCGAGTATCGGCATTGTTTCCAAACAAAGCCCGCCTTTCATACCCCCCTGAGCACACCGTGGTGGTTCCAGCCTCTCTCCTCTCCTCCCCTTCACCCTTCGCCTCTTCTCCTTCTGCCATCTCGCCCACTCCATTTCCACAGTTGTTCTCTCTGTTCCTCTTCTTCTCAATGTACATTCAGTGCTTTTCAGTTTTACTGTATATACACTACTGCCTTTCACCCGTACCACTTTTCTCTCTTCCCTTCAACCTCCCTGAACTCCCCCTTCTCCCCTTCATGGCTTTTCACTCATTTGACACGCAAAGAAAAGTCAGGCGAGCCAGCATTGTGGCGACCGCCACCCCGTACGACCCATTGTTGCCACACGAATACTACTCATCCACCTCCATCATCTCCGAACCCCCTCAACCCTCACTGCCAGTCTCTTTACCACCTACCTCCCTCTCATCGCTCTATGATTCTCCTACAGTCGACTATTGCGGTTCCCTTCACCAAGCCCACCACCAACGTTGTTCTCTCCGTCCTTTCAAAACCTTATGAGTCCAACCCCAAGCACACCATGTTATATAGTTGCCTGATTCTACTCATCTGACAGCTTTTGGTACTCGTTTGTCAGATAGTGAATACCAAAAGCGCGTTTCATCTAGCCAACCCTCATATCTTTATTATGTTCTTCCTTTCTGCCTTTTTTCACTGTCAGTTCTATTTGGAAATTAATCGATACACGCAAGGCTTGTGAGCATTGTTCTCAGGTTTTTCTCAAGATGGCTCAAGACTCTTTTCATGTGATCTGAAACTTCGACCCTGTTTCTTCGGGGAGTACTTAATTATGGTGTTATTGATACAGCTGGATTGAGATTGTGAGCTGGTAATGATACGCATTGCCTGCGTTCTGGTTTCCGTGAATCAACGCGAAGCGATCCAAAACTTGCTACAACATTGGACTATCGGTAAAATCCAATATGACAGTTCATCGCAAATAAGAGAAATATTGTCTCAATTTTTTTGTTATTCCTAGAAAATATTTTTTTCCCTCAGTGTA